>VOQZ01002136.1:0-78792 GCA_008079305.1 Phytophthora palmivora
GTGATCTCGTCGTGGAGTCGATGCACGCCTGATGTCCCCCTTGGCTTCCGTCACCGAGGCTACTCGAGTCACTTGGGTTTGCTGTAGTGGTCGTAGCGGCGGCGCCATTCCTCTCGGCCTCACTCGCTTCGTCACCGAGCTTCGCGCAGGGGCAGTTTTTTGGAAGGTCGCAACTTCTCGAGGAGCCGTCCTGAGAGCCGGTGGGTGCGACATGGGTTCAACCCTAACCTCACTTCTGATTTATGATCCGAATACCGGATACTTAATTGCAACTTCAGGGTCCTCACTGTTTAACACCGGGGTTGCAGTTGCTGAATCAGGGTGACCGACCCTTCGCGCCTCTTGAACTTGAGACAATGTTGTTCGAAGGTTTCTCAACTGACCAGCTTGGAAGCGTTGCATGTTCTGAGAACTCTCTTTCTCCCTGTCGCGCTCAGCTTCCAAATCTTTCATCCGCTGCTGTAAGGTCTTCATTTGGGAAATCCAGTCTCGTTTCATCTCGTCTGTCGCGCGCGCACGTTGGGCTTCGGCTTCGGCTTCTCGCTGTCGCCAGCGATCAGCAAACTCTGATTCCAGACGTTGGCTTTCCGACCTCCAGAGATCTGATTTCAGCGTCTCCAGTTCTGCCACGCTGCGGCTTCTGGGTTTACTCTCCGATACCAAACTTCTCCGTTCTTCAGCATCATCAGCACGTCTCTCCGCCTCCAGTCTCGCGTTCTCAGACTCCAACAAGCGGTCGGTGAGCGTCTGGATCTCGCGTCTTGCTTCCAAGTCGCGTTGTTCCCGACGGCGGTCACGTCCCATGAAATCGAAGCTTTTCTCGGGCCAAGAACTCCATCTGCGCTTGCTCCATCCGGCTCTGCCATTCCTACTGTTGTCTCATGACGTTCAGTTCGATCTGGCAGGCCCTGATCTCTGAGAGCTTCGAGCTCCAGACTTCGTGCGACTCGACGCGATGGAACTCAAGCGTCGAGACGGCGTTTTCCGAAGGTCTTCACTCTTCACACTCTGGCGGTGGCTTCAATGGCTTGCACTTCGGCTGGAAACAGATGAAGGCGGAATCTCTGACGTTGGTTGTCTGAAACCCTGTGCAGGCTCATGGACGAACGCCTGGTTTTCAGGCTTTACATCTGACACCTCAGCTTCTTCTTCCAGCATGTTGATGTCTTCAGGCTCCGACTTCACAGGAAACGACGTTCGAGTCACTTGGATTCCCATACCTTCTCCGGAGACCATTCCTCCGACATCAGCGCCTTGGGCAATCAACGCCAGACCCTCTGCGGACAGCGGCATGTGTGACGCCGCCCCTCGACTCGTAGACATCAGGGACGAATCTGTAGAGCTTCCACGCGAGGTCTGAAATTCAGACGACTGATCATCAGAGGTCCCGAAACACTGGGAACCGGCACATCCGTCATTCGAGTTCGAGAGCTGTGACGGTCTTCAGACATGGGAGTCCCTGACTCTGGTCGTGTACTATCAGAACGACTCTCGTATTGTGGCAATGAGGACAGCGACGGCGTCGACAGGCTGACGTGTTGACGAGACTTGAGGGCGCGGCGGTCTCTGCTGTAAGCGCTTGGACTGCGGCGGCTCATCACAGCTGGAATCATTGGAACTATGCGTCACTCGAGTCCGGTCACCAGGAGGCGCATGATCAGCTGTCGTCCTTGTAGGTCAGCATCCTTGTCAGGTAATACACTATCGGTTCCTTCTCGACTTGTTGTGTCTTCTTGTTTCATGCCTTCTGAGAGTCGGTTAACTTGTAACCTGGCAGTCACAGTGGCCCACTCAACCAGTTCCATGGCAAGACGACTCTGAAGTTCGGTCGCCACACTGCGTACCTGAGACTCAAAGATCGCTGACGCCTGGGTCTGGGACCACGTCGGGAGCAAGTTCTGGAATTCAAAACCCGCCTCGTACAGCATTGTCTGAGAACAGCCACACACTCTGGTGCCGTCAACGTGCTCATTGGAATCTCAACGTAGGAAAGGTCTTGAATCCGACCAAAGCCATGACGTCTCACGTGAAACTCCGAAATCCACATGTCTTCAGGAATACAGAGGAGCACCGCCACTTGATGTAGTCGCCGGTCGCTGCAGCGACGTTCTGGAAGACGGCTATACTGGGCTTCGTCGTCGGCCATACGTACTCGACGCTTGGCAGGACGACTCTACCGGCATCCATGTCTTTCCAGCGGCGGAGCTCACGACGCACATACCTTAACACTCGTTCTCCATCAAGCGAATCAGCCCTCCCAGACTCATCAGACGGTGTATTCAGAGAGTCTTCGGACTTGATCAGCGTGTCCTCCGACATTGGTGCACCTTCAGACTTCGGAGACTGCGGAACACGATCTTCAGAGAGTCCGGGTTCTGGCTTCACTTCTTCCACGGACTGTCCGGAGGTCGTCGACTCTGAACACAGATCGACCTCTTCCGGGGACTCAACCATATCGGGGCCTCCCTCAGACGCCTCATCACCACCCTCACGGGCAGTGGTCACCTCGTCACCAGAAGCTTCGACTTCTGACGGGCCTTCCTCAGAACCGTGTTCACCAGAGACAACGGGTGCCTCCTTAGCTTCTGGTTCCGCAGCAGGCTGGTCTTCGATCGCCGGTTCCGCGACGTTCACACTCTCAGCGGCCTTCTTCTCTCGCGCAGCCTTCCTCTTCTCGCGAGCCGCCTTCTGGATAGCATCCAAGTCTGGTTGCTCCTCAGGCGGCAATCCTTGGAGACGCTTGGACTGACGTGTCAGAGTACCGCGACCGCGACCACGGCGTCCTCCTCTGATAGATCCTGGTGTAGCCATCTTGAATATAGACGCTTGACAGGAAACGTTCTCTTCTTGTACTCTCAAATCCGGTGATATCACGATACCAAGATCCGGGCACGCGCACCAGTTGTCGCGAAGTCGGTGAAACTTTGATCGCGGAGCAGGTGGCGTATAGTGAACCCGGTTATATGACTACTGAAAGGATTTCAGAGTCGTACAACGTAGGTGGGCGTGTGGTACCTTGTGGTATCCCTGTGGGTTCGTTGTCTTGGGAATATGACCCTCGCCGGGGTCTGAAAGTACGTAGTGCAGAAAAGTTGTGTTCCCTTGGAGTCTGGTGTCGGGGTTCATGAAGTCCTTCCAGGAGCGTGTGGGAGTCGGAGTCTCTGGAAACCAAGTAGGTTACCAGAAAGTTGGTGGTCGGAAAGAGGTTAATATACCAGAGAGAGTCTGATATCGGTGTTGTGGCGAAGTGGTTCTGCGAAATCGCAAGATCGCAGGAGTCCTCTTGCACACTGCGCCCGAACTGCCGACTAACGGAGGGGGTACTCCGATCTTCCGTGAAGTTACTTGATCTCACCTTGTGTACCCGTCGGTGGGACTAGATCGCTCCTCGGGTGATCTCGATTAGACGCGCTTGTTGTCGATCTTGCTGTCTGACAGGACAGCGGGAGAGGTGGCAGCAGCGGGGATACTTCTACTCGCTGCGCCGTGTAGTTACCGAGCTTCGATCTTGGTTGTACTTGGTCGATCTTGCTCTGACCAGTGTCGATCTTAGCTCGGGGGGTCTTGTGGTCGGTGTGTGACCTTTATCCAATAGCTTCCAATACGTGCTTGCCGCTTCCTATAGCGGGGTCTTGAGATTTGAGGGTTGACGAACGTCCAGCCAAGCAATCTGGGCGTAGGGGTTCCACTTAGTGTCGATCTTGATCCTGCGTGACGTCGGGAGGGCCAATCTTGTATATCCCTACCCGGAATAGCGAAGAAGAAGGAAGACTTGTGTAGTAGAAGGTAAAAACAACTCTGAATTAATGGTTAATGTCCTATGCTTCCCATCTGTGGCTATCCATAATGCACTGGCTCCCTAATACCTATAATAAGGCTAAGATCGATATTTACCTGTCAGGATCGATATCGCGTGGGTACAATCGTCTTGGACGGGGATGATGGCGCACGCATTCACTTGGTCATTATAGTGAATGTCACTATATCGAGGATCACCGTAGAGAGGGATTGCTCTTGATCTTGATTGACGGGACGAGATCGAGATCGGAAAACTTCTTATCTGCTTCACCACAACCGTCCCCTGCGCGAGTGGTAGCAGCACAACTGCTTTCACTCGCCGCATCGCATCTCCTTTCTAGCCCATCCTCCTCCATGGTCCAAGATCAAGCCTTCAATCCTTCATCCTCCCCAAGATCGACTATGCCACCGGGCCAATTGGGCCTGCTCGCGGTGGCAGCTGCTGCCGTTGATCCTGACGCGTCCTCCAATTCACCACCCCACCCTCATTCTTCATGTCGGAATGTCATCGGTTGCATTCCGCACCGACGGCTCATGTTCATCGATCTCATGTGGATTTACAAGTCGTTCAAGCGTCGCTCCGAGACGTTCAAGCTTCTTTACGAGGTGTGGAGGACGTTATCAGTCGTGAGTCGATCTTCCACCAACTGCAAGATGATCATGAAGACCTTCAACATGCTCACGTAGACTCTCTTCGTCACATGGGCGATCTGCATCGAAAATTGAATCACCTCCGATCTCAGGCCATGCCGTTCGCTAAATTTTGCCAAGATCGGTATGACGCGCTGATCGAGGCATTGGAGGATTCTAACGCAGAGCTGGTGGAGAGCAAATCCACAGTTGAAGAACTTGAAGAGAAGCTAGACAGGGTCTCTAAGCTTCGGAAAGCTTTCGACGAACTGCAGGCCACCTCTAAGAGTACGATCTTATGTCTGGAAGACGAGATCGACACTTTGAAGCGCCAGGTCCAGAACCTCCAAGCCCAACTGGCTGCTCTGACCAGTCATCCCGATCTTGGTTCCCCGCCTCCCACTGCGCTTGCCCGTCTCTTGTTTAATCAAGATCAGGAGCTGATTGCTGCTCGTCAGCGTGATCAAAACCAAGATCAGTCGCTGCTGGAGGTCCGTCAGCGCCTGAAGGATCGAGATCAAGACTTATCCAAGGCTCAGCAGCGGTGTCAAGCGCTGGAACGGTCGGAGGCTTCACTAGAAGCGGCTGCTCTCCAGCTCCAGCGTCAGATCGGCGCACAAGATCGACGTATCGCTCGTCTCCAAGAGGAGCGGGATCAATTCCGCTCGAGCTGTCATGAGGCTCAATCCGAGCGAGATCAAGCAGTGGCGAAGGTTGCGTCTTCGTCTGAGCGTCTGGATAAGGCTCGGGCTGAACTTCGCGCTCGTGGGAATCATGTTGACTCTATGAGGGCCAACATCTCCCGTTTAGAGCAACAGGTCGCTGATCTTCAGACTGCTCGTACCCAAGTGGATCACCAATTCGCGAGCCAGAAGCGGGAGCTTGCTGCTCTACGGGTAGAGCATGCTGCTCTCTCAGCTCATTACACGGACGCTTATAGTCGATTTTGGGCTGTGGCACGCTCCCTCAATCAAGACGTCGCTCTTCCGGCCCCGGCAAGTCTGACGCGTCCTCGATCTGGGTCGGGATCGTCCCCAACTCGATCTCGCAAGACTCGACGGCTCGATCTTCATCCTCCCATTCTCCTGACGATCTTCCTGATTCTGAGGGTCCGGATCCTGATGTCCCTGAACCTGAACTCCCTGATCTCCCTCAAGAATCCGAGATCGAGCAAGAAGATGGTTCTCCTGAGCAGGAAGGCGGCTCTCTTGATCTTCCTCATGAATCCGAGATCGAGCAAGAAGATGGCTCTCCTGAGCAGGATGATACAGACGATCCTGAGATGTCGGCGGCTTTAGCTAAATCTCGTTCGGATCTTCGTCGATCCAAGTCGTCGGGGGGAGATCAGGGTGCTTCAGGAACTGCCGGCCATCCTATCGACTTGGGTGGCGAGGGAAGTGACAATATTCCTTCCGACGATCTATCCGAGCAGTCTCCGGAGGTCGATCCTCCCATGGGTAGCCCTAATTCTGCTCCCGATGACAGCGATCTTGAGTCTGGTGCGGGCAAATCACTTCCGGATATTCGACAGTCTTCCGAGGCTACCACCCTGACTCCGCCACACCCCAAGGTTCCAAGATCAGAGTGGATTCCCAGCTTGATCACCAGGCGTCTATTTCGCTCAGCGGACGTCTTCCCTTGGGATGTCGACCGCGTGAGTCACTTGAGCGTCTCCACCTTGAACACCAAGGTGTTGAGTCACCTTTTGCTCGGTGTTTCTGAATGGCTATTTCCAGACGTGGCTTCTTCAGCCACACCTTCTCGGATCGAGATCGAAGATTTTGTTACGGGACCTGCTGTGGATGCCTTGATGTCTCTTACTCCTCCACCGTGGGCGTCTCTGGAGTCCACCGAAGGACCTCTCTCCTTCATGGTTGACTTTATGCCTCATGGTTTTTGTGAGAAATATCTGGAGTATGAGGAGAAACACCTTCAGGCGATCTGGGAGTCGAGTCATTTCTTGCCGATCTCAGAAGACATGTGTGTTGCTGACGCAGCCTTATCAGCTTACCATGAAGGTCGTCGTCAGCGTCGATCTCGGGCTGGAGCCGCCTGGAAGCAGTTCCTATTTCGACACCTCATCCCGGCTCTGCGTCAACAGTATTGCGATCTGGACGTCTTGCTGGACCCTTTCTTTCTGCACTTCCCCAAGCCGCGTCATCCCAAGATTTGGTATCCAGATGTGTCTGCTGCGTCGCTTGAGGATGCGCTGTCCGCTATTGATCTGCGGAACCCTGGCGCCTACAATATCGCCAATCTCCTGCGGACCATCCAGCGACGCGTGTTCCTCGTCTTCAAGACAAGTTCGTCAACGTGCCATCTTCTTCTCAGCCAGCCTCTAACATAGCGGTGCTGTAGTCTTCTTGATTAATCCATTTCTTCTTCTTGATTTCCTTCCTTTTATGCGTCATTCTTAAGATATTGACGCCTTCGATCTTGGTGACTTATAGCCATCTAGTCGGTTTCACATGTATCACATTCACCCTTGTCCACCTGATTTATCGCCATCCGATATATCCTTCACTTATTTTTTTCGTGATGCGACCGACTCGCTTCACGATCTCGCCTCCTCATGACTCCTCATGTGACTGCATGACCTCGAATCGATTTCGGTTCGTTCGATCTCGTAAATAGTCATATAGTAGAGCTCCACAGTTAAGATCGGCCTCATCTACCCATGTCGGTTCGTCATATCCTTTCCAGTGCACCAAGAATTCACGCAATGTACGTCCATATCGCGTGCGCTTCCCCGATCTCATGTCTACGATCTTCTCAACTTCATATTCGCCGGTATCTAGATCTCGTACCCAGCTGTCTTCCGGTAATAGTGCTTCATCAAAATCGAATCGATCTTGATCTTGTATTGTCAACCGCATCTGGGGACGGTCCGGAAATTGTCGTACAGGTTTAATCTTAGAGACATGCACCACCGGGAAGAGTCGATATTCGGTACCGGCAATCTCAAGACGTACTGCATGTTCTCCAACCAGTTCCAACACACGAAAGGGACCGTGCCACATATGTGCCAGCTTACGCGCATATCCTTCCTTGACTCGATCTAGATACAGCCACACTTGAGTTCCAACTTCGATCTCATGTGGTCGGACAGTTTCATTGTGTCGATCTGACCTTTCTTGGATCGCAACACGTAATCTCTCGTTAACCTGCTCGCGTGCTTGCTGATATTGCTTCTGGATACTATATCGCCACCGGCGAGGTTCACGATCTCGTCTTCTCGTTGATCCTAATGGTATCATTGCTTCCAACGTAGATCGTGGATCCCAGCCATGTAACAGATAAAATGGGGTATCTCCTCGGACGCGATCTTGGGCAGTATTGAGTGCGAAGGTGAGGCGCTCAGCATATTCATCCCAATCTCGCTGGTCGACATCCTCCACATACATCTTGACTGCACGTGTCAATGTTCCCACCATCCGTTCGGTTGTACCGTTTGCTTGCGGGCGGTATGCCATTGTTGCTCGCTGTCTCTGTCCCACGATCTTGTTGAACGATCTGAAGAAGTCAGACATAAAACCGGGCTCTCGGTCATGTCGGATAGCCTCGCTTGCCCCGAATCGACGAAAAACACATTCTTCGTAATTCTCGGCGACGGTCTGAGCTGTTCGCGATGCACTAGCTCTTGCGATCACATATCCAGTGAATAGATCGATCCAGATCAGCAACTCGGTGTTTCCTTTGTACGATCTTGGTAACGACGGTATGTGATCCATGCCGATAATCTGGAATGGGTACGTAGCTTGCAAATTACCGGGCGATTCCCCGTGGATCGTAGGTCGACCTTTTCCCGTCTCGCAGTCTATGCACTGACCCACGTAGCGTTGCACACTCTGATATAATCCACGCCAATGAAAATGAGCTCTGATCTTGTGGTATGTCCGTTCGATACCTTGGTGGCCACCTTCCAAACTTGTGTGATAGTGGTGCATAAGATCGCTTTGCAATGTTTCGGGCACCACAAGCTTAGCCATAAGATCGCGATCTTCGTCGGACCGCTTGGTCGGCGGAAAATAGAACAATAATCCTGACTCATCCGTCTCATAGCGATCTGCGATCTTAGAACAGCTTTTCGCTTCAGTCGAAGTAAGATCTTGTACGTCCCCTCGCAGGTAGGCCTTAAGATCGACGATCCATTTTTCCTCATTTTGCGCTCGGTTAATACGTTCCATCCTCATTCTTTGCACGATCTCTTCTTGTAGCACCTGGGGCCGACATTCCTTACGCGATCTTGTGACTGCAGCGATCTTGACTGGGGTTGCATCATCCTTAGCTATTAGCAACTCATCCAATCTATTGAGAGTCATCAGATCTTGGCGCTCCTCTTCTTTGACAATCACAACTCCACTTTCGCGACGTAATGCGGCACTCGCCAAACTGTCTGCACTTTGATTCCAATCACGCTTCATATGCAAGAACTCATGGTGGGCCAAGATCGGAGACGTTCAAGCTTGCTGTCTTAACAACGTTAACCCCGGGGCCTTGCATTCGATCTCACCCTTCATTTGTCGGATCACAAGATTAGAATCTCCACAGATAATCAGGCGTCCCCTGTCCATATCTGACAGGAGATCGAGGCATAGAAGCAGACCGTGATACTCAGCCTCATTTACCGTAAGATCGAGCTTATACTTCGATGCTGCTGAGATCACTGTCCAGTCTGGTAGACTCCACACTATTCCACTGTATGCTCCGCCACTTCGTTTCACACGTGCAGATCCATCGAAACTAACGACTAACAATCGTTCGCCTGGTTCCACTGTTGGGGGTGGCATCGAGATCACTTGTCGTGGTTGCTTCCTGGGAGCGATCGAGATCAAGATCGAGTCCACTTCTTTACGGGGCGTAATACTTGCCGCGATCACACCCAAGATCTCATCCTCCCCTTTGGTGCATTTCACGATCTCAAGGGTCCAGCTTGATAGAAGTGCAGCCCATCGTCCTAACCGTCCTTGCAACCCGGCTGAGTGAAGTAGCCACGCCAGTGTAGAGTGACGCGTCAATACTTTGATCGATCTTGTCACGAGTTGAGTATAGCAGATGTCTAGTATCCTGAGCAGAGCCAACACTTCTTTGTCGACCATACCATAGTTGATCTCGTTCGGCTTGAGCGTGCGACTAGTGAAAGTCACTGGCTTATACACTCCATCGTGCTCTTGCATCAGGGCAGCTGAGATCGCCCACTTGCTGGCATATACCACCACCACCGGTTGTCGATCTACATCAAAGTGTAGTAAAATCGGTGCAGTCACGATCTTGTTCTTCAGTATGGCGAACGCTGTCCTAGCTTCCGTCCACATGGCACCTTCTTCCCCAATGACGTTCTCATCGTCCCCAGTCGATTTTGTCTTTCGAGCGATCTCGTAGAAGTCCGCTTCGCGGAGTTCGTACAGAACTGATGCGTAGATCGCGAAATCTTCAATAAATCGACTGTAGTAGTTGAGACTTCCCAAGAATGATTGCATCGATCTTAGGTTGGTGGGAAACGGTAATTCTTGTAAAGCCGACAAATCTTTTGGATGTGTCTCCAAACCTTCAGCTGATACACGATGGCCTAGGTAATCCACCTTTTGCCGACCCCAGAAGCTTTTGGCGACACTGATGGACAGATTCCACTCGTCGCAGGCATCCAGCAGCTTTTCCACCTTTTCGCATAGCGCGTCCCACGACCTCCCTGTTACCAGTATGTCATCGATGTAAGATCGACGTCCCAACACTGACTCACTTCTCTCTAGATCAGGTTCTCCTGCCTCGAATACGTCCTTTCGGCCGGATCGATCTTGATCTTGGGTCACTTTCACGAATCCATATAGTGCATTGTCTAGGAGCCTCTGGTAGATCTGGGGAGCGTTTTTAAGTCCGAACGGCATTCGATTCCACTCAAACAATCCAAATGGAGTAATAAATGCCGAGATCGATCGGGCTCGGTCCGTCATGGGCACTACCCAGAAACCGCTGGCCATATCCAAGGAACAATACCAGAGAACCTTATCGAGATCATCCAGCAAATCATTGATCAGAGGCATGGGATATACCATGAGCCTTGTCAGACTGTTAACCAGGCGGTAGTCGATACATAACCGGATGTCGATCCCATTCTTCTTGATGATCACAACTATGGGTGACGCCCAAGGGGATGTCGAGTGTCGGATCATCCGAGCCGATAATAGTCCCTTGATCAGTTGATACAACTTTTCGCGGAATTGTATGGCCACCTTGCGACAGCGTTGAGCGACTGGCTTTGCATTTCCCACATCTATGTCACATACCACTCCCTTCGCTGCTGGTGGTAAGGCATTGCCCTTTCCGATAAGGAGGTGCTTCCGTCTCCAGATAATTTGCACAAGACGTTCGATCTCCTCCTGGGTGTTGGTATTGGCATCACCTATTTGAAGATCTTCGATCTTGACTTCTTCCGTGGTCGCGGTCACTTCTGGTAGCACGCCATTTGATCTTCCACATCTTCTGCGAATAAGCTCCCCCCTTCCTTGATACAAACTTCATCATCCATCGTAGGATCGCCTATGTCTGCCGCGGCCTTGGTGCGAAGACTATTACTGTTAGCAGGGTCGATCTTGCCTTGGTCAGATGTACATTCGATTGACGGTGGGCTTGCGTCCCCGTTCCCTGCGATCTTGACATTGTGGATGGCTTTTACCGGCCGTGGTAAGATCGCTGTTGGTGTTAGGTACTCGGGACGCTCCACCATTGGCTCGGTGATCTGCTCGTTGGTACCCGCTTCACTGATTTCATCTGTAGTTGCCTGATATGCGAGATTTTGCCATTCGGCGTACCTCCTCGATCCGACGGATACATATCCCGGAATTCGGGGAATACGATCTCCACTCAACCACATTGCGACTCTCGATCCTTCATGAAGAGTTAGTGCACGATCACTCACATTGGTTACCTGTAGGTAACGTGTCTTTCCTGGTCCGACTGTGGTCGTTGGTACCCATCGATCTCCCCTGGTGACCCATAGCTTATACTGGTTAGACGTCTGACCTCGTAGCCTGATCTCGGCCGTCTGTCCGACATCGATCCAGTAGTGATCCTTCCAGCACACATGTTCGACCTTGTCACCGTAGAGAGGACGCCTACCAGCCATCTGAAGGCGAACTTCGTCGGGCAGACATATTGTCCCATCAGCGAGATCGAGGCGGATACCCGCTGGCACCATGAAGTCCATTCCTAGTATCAGATCTTGACCTCCAGTGGGCGGCCCCACCCATGCATCAAAAAGGTACACTAGCGATCCTGCCAGCGTGATCTTGAGACGAGTACGTCCCTCGATCTTATATGGAGATCGTCCAACACCTTCGCATTCCAACGTTTGATTCTCATCAATGTGGCACCCGACCTTACGAGCAAAGGTGGCATCCAATATGGACACCTCGGCACCACTGTCAAATAGCAAAGTTGCTTTTTTGTTGTTGATCTTCCCCATAGCCTTAGATTGCTTGAACTTCTTGTTTGGAACATGATACTTCCAGTAACCCCGCGATTCCCCAGGGGAGATCTCAAGAGTCATCATCACACTCGATCTTGCATATTCATCGATCTGGCGTAGACTTGATACTGTAGCGGTGGATTTCTCCAGAAGATCACATGTATTGTCGATCGGATCGATCAGTTGATTAACTGTTGCCTCCGATTGTTTCTCGACATATGCATAAATACAGTAGCTAGAACGCTCGTCTCGTACCGGTTTCCAAACCGGCGAGCGTCCTAGTTTAACATCTTCTCTGCAGTCTCTGGCAACATGCCAGCGTGCTTGGTGGGATTGTACCATTGCCGGATCAAGTTGTAAAACTCCTCCATGGTACACTTTCCTGCTTCGTGGATGTCACCACATGCCTTGCATGTGAATAGGCAGCGATCTGAGGGATGCCCTTTGCGGCCGCACTTCTCGCACGTTAGACGTCCCCAGCACCCAAGATCGCTATGTTTGCGCGACCCACAGTGTGAGCATCGTTTGGGTGGTGAACCTATATCATGTCGATCTTGTTGTGCACGATTGTTTCCGGTCTCCGAGCGACTGCGATCTTGGTTCCTTTGATCTTGATCTTGCTGCCCTTCATTGTTTCCAGATGCTGCGAGGTAGACACGACGTAATCCTGCTTCGCCGTCCGATCCACTAGAGTCCTCTTCAGACTCACTGCTATCTGAGATCGTCTTGACAGTTCTGACGGCCCGAGTTGAAGCAGACGGGGTTGCCGCACCGCTGTTCTTCTGACGAGGCTTGATTGATCCGTATACAGCCTTACTTTGTCGTGCCTTCGCTCGTTGCCGAGATCGGAGTGCTTCTTCCAAGGTGTCAGCATCTGGGATTCGTAGTAAAGCCAGGTGATCTGCAAGATCGCGGTCATCAAGAGTTTCAATGAAGTGCTCCACGTGTTCACGTCGGACTTCCGAAGGTCCATCCTTGATCTGGAGGCGGGCCCTGAGTCCTGCCACATTGAGCCGATACAGATACTCCAGCGGAGATTCGTCCGATCTCTTGCGCGCGTGGTAATATTGCCTCGCGACTGACACTCCTCGTCCACAATACTGAACCTGGAAGTTGCGGAGCAAATCCTTCCAGGTACTGCGTGTTGTGCGACTAAGTTGTCGATACCAATTTCGAGCCGATCCTGTGAGGAGATCGCCGAACACCAGACACTTTTCCTCGTCTGGAGCTTGATCTCGCATAAAGGCAGACTTTACCTTGCTAAGCCAAGCCCTGGCTCGATCTTCGTCCCCTTCTCTCCCCGCGAACTCCTTGAGTTCAGACATGGCAGATACTCGTATACGTGGAACACTTGTCGATCTTCCGGTGGTCGTGGCTGATGGTGATGCTACAGTCGCGCGTCTGGGAGGATCAAGATCGAGATCATCTGGGTCGTATTCATGAGGACTTGGATGTCGATCTAGCGATCCCACAGACTCCATATCCACATCTCGGTCTTCTGCTGGTGCTAATATCCCGGGATTGACAGGGCTTTGTTGTTCCTTCAAGAATCGGCTCATTGCCGCTTGGAAGTACGATTCCAACTTCGCATTCGATCCTTGTGTCATGTTTGGTGCGATGACATCCGTTACTCGCTTGGTCTCATGATCTCCACGCTGCCGTAACATGGCAGCTCCTGAAGGGCCTAGCGTCATCCGAGGTGGGTCATCTGCACTGTCAGTGTCTACTTCTTCAGTCGCCGACTCGTAATGTGAGGATGTTCCTGTCTGATCTTCCAATGTGAGTGCTGGCAACGATCTTAGCATGTCGTCGGTTGATCTGGTCGTGACCTTAGAGGTTACGTTCTTCTCGCCTACCAAGGGCTTCAGTAGATCGAAGATCGACATTAAAGCCGTGTTGATCGTACTGAGTCTCGTATCGAATAGCTCATTAGCGTCGAACGATCCTGCGATGATCCCACCTTCCTTGATCAGTTGTAATAGCGCCTTCGTAGCTTCTAGCTTGCTCGATCTTGCAGTTGGTTTCTGCACTGGGCCTTTTAAATCACTAATGATCTTCGGCTTGATAATCTGCATAACGGGATTCTTGATCAAGAAGGTGTGAAGTTCCTTCTTATGGTATGCGATCTCGAGGGACTCATCAGTCCATACTGTCTTAAGATCGTCTTGGTCATCAGCGTCCGATCCTGGTGCTTTCAACTTCTTCCGTAGGGGCTTCGATCTTGCTGACTTCTTTTTGTGCTCGACTTGGAGACGAGCGTTTGGATGGCTTTCGCCGGTGGACTTTCGTCCTGCAGATTGCGACGCAAGTCGCAATCTGCTGGGGTCCCCGAAGGGACCTGGGGAGGAGGTAGAGGCTTCTCTTCTAAGTCCGTAGCCGGACCATCCTCTGTTCCGTCGGTAGAGCTCCTCCCAAAGCTCTGCCGATCTGCGGATCGATCTTGATTCAGCGGTGTCGTTGGTGATCCGATCTCCAACGACGCTGGTTTCCCTGATCTAAGATCAGCATGCGCTTCTTCATGGGACTCACGGTGAAATCCCGAGTCACCCAAAGCTCCGGGCACGCGCACCATTGTGGCGAAGTGGTTCTGCGAAATCGCAAGATCGCAGGAGTCCTCTTGCACACTGCGCCCGAACTGCCGACTAACGGAGGGGGTACTCCGATCTTCCGTGAAGTTACTTGATCTCACCTTGTGTACCCGTCGGTGGGACTAGATCGCTCCTCGGGTGATCTCGATTAGACGCGCTTGTTGTCGATCTTGCTGTCTGACAGGACAGCGGGAGAGGTGGCAGCAGCGGGGATACTTCTACTCGCTGCGCCGTGTAGTTACCGAGCTTCGATCTTGGTTGTACTTGGTCGATCTTGCTCTGACCAGTGTCGATCTTAGCTCGGGGGGTCTTGTGGTCGGTGTGTGACCTTTATCCAATAGCTTCCAATACGTGCTTGCCGCTTCCTATAGCGGGGTCTTGAGATTTGAGGGTTGACGAACGTCCAGCCAAGCAATCTGGGCGTAGGGGTTCCACTTAGTGTCGATCTTGATCCTGCGTGACGTCGGGAGGGCCAATCTTGTATATCCCTACCCGGAATAGCGAAGAAGAAGGAAGACTTGTGTAGTAGAAGGTAAAAACAACTCTGAATTAATGGTTAATGTCCTATGCTTCCCATCTGTGGCTATCCATAATGCACTGGCTCCCTAATACCTATAATAAGGCTAAGATCGATATTTACCTGTCAGGATCGATATCGCGTGGGTACAATCGTCTTGGACGGGGATGATGGCGCACGCATTCACTTGGTCATTATAGTGAATGTCACTATATCGAGGATCACCGTAGAGAGGGATTGCTCTTGATCTTGATTGACGGGACGAGATCGAGATCGGAAAACTTCTTATCTGCTTCACCACAGTGTCTGGATATCACAAATTCAGAACCGAGATACTTGACTTTCAGAGATAAACAACAAATATATAGAGTTCAGGAATATACAAATATATACAGCCGTTCTTATTCTTTCTGGGCCCTTGAACGGTGGGCTAGTACTCCAGGTCAACTAGGGACTCGTTACCAGACACCTGGTCTGTCTGGTATCCCTATCACGTTCGCGCATTACCCTCTAATATAGAGGGAAATATAAACCAATACAATCAGCTATATATAACAGTCTACCTTGCACCCTGGAAACGACTGTCTAGTTTCCAGAGCCTGTCCAAACGAGCAATATGAAATGGGCTACCGCTAGAGACAAAACAAACGACCCAACTAGGATATGGAATAGGCAAGTCCTCTCAGGTCTCTACGTTACCTGATCTCCACCTAAGGGGACTGAATTTGGTGGAGATCACACGGCGTACGTCCTTTACGCAGTGGCTTGGATACCTCTCAAACGGACTTGTGCAGTAGCAAGCAAATTGAACTCTGTTTATCGTTTATCTCTCTCATAACTCTCATATATCTCTGGTAACTCTCTTCTTCTTGTCGTCCTTGGCGTCCTTCATGCATTCAGTCTCCATATCTCAGGTACACTTGGTTCTTGTATGCATCAGGTATCTTGACTTGATTTCAGTATGCAGTCAGTTCAGCAGATCTCGATGAGTTGACAGGTAGAGACGTCATCACGGGGGATGTGCAGGGCAGTCATCACTTGATTGCGTGACCTAAACTTGGTTTCAGTATGGTCAGTGCAGCAGATCCCGATGGGCTGATGGGTAGAGACGTCGTTACAGGGGATGTGCAGGTCACACATCACTTGATTGCATGACTTGAACTTGGGTTCACTTGGTTTCAGTATGGTCTTGAATCTTCGTTGATTTCAGAGTCTGGTATCCGGGTTTTCAGAGTCTGAAATCACTTTGGTTTTCAAAGTCTTGGTCATTCAGAGTGGGGAATACCAGAGTCTTGAACGGAATATCATAGTACGGAGCACCAATGCTTCAACGTACACGAAGTTCTTGAGGATTGCGCGGGTGCGCGGCGTCCGGCGCGCGATACTTGGTCTCTGCGGGTAAGTAGTGTAGATCCTTGAACCATCATCGTCGCGCTGGACGGTAACGGGATGAGGTCTCTCAGAGATACGTTCTTCTGAGAGACTTTCCGCCAGGAATTAGGCACTCGTCGTCGGGGAAAGTCCGGTGACCAGACAGAGTGTATTTGACCTTCAGAGTTGTGCACACTCTGAAGTACACTTCTGGTCCATTGGGCCCCTTTATAGTCAGGCGAAGGTGCATCTAAAGTCTTCCACAGATGTCGCACGGGTGCTGCCGTGTCCCAAGCTCCCCCTCTCTCATAACCCATATTATAACCAATCACATCGTAACGTAATATCCACCTGTCGCTCGAAAATCGGAAATAGCATCATGTCAGATTCCTATGAGTTAGGATTGTCGAAGGGATTAACGCTACATCCGGTGTTCCATACCTTGCTCCTAAAGCCGTACCGCAATGATCCCAAGCGTAGACAAAGGTGAACAAGGTTGTGTTAGCCGATAGCTCCGAAGGACAACTCATGGAAGCCGTCATTGGACACCGTAAGTACAAGGGAAACACCCAGTACAAGATTTGGTGGCTTGGTGAATCCAAGAAGGATACCACCTGGGAGCCCGTGAACAATCTAAAATAGATTCCCGGACTCATTGACCTCTACTGGAAATCTTAGAAAGGAAGGAAGAAAGCCTTATTTTGAATAGCACCTTCTCGAAAGGAGGTCATGTGATGTAGTTGCCGTCACAGGCGCGGTTGCCAACAACAGCAACCACGTCAACTACATAAAATACATATGCAACACTGTATATATTTGGCCTATCCACAAATTTATTGGTCCAGAATCATAAGAGGTGCCAGTATCCAGGATGTAAACTGGATTCTAGATTAACTTCAAGATCTGCAAGACGACGTGGCCAAGGAAAACAAATTTAGTGGTAGGATAGTTAACATTTGGAATTTAGGAAGAGATAGACAACTTGATTTTAGTGTTGAAGCTGTGGGCAATCCAGTGAGCTCCAGCAAGTAGGCTAGCGAACCGATAAGGCATCATTCAATCTCACTTTTCCATTTCCTCTCCAAGTGCCAAGCGCCTAGCTAGGTACTGTTCTCTGCCAACACTCAGCGCCCGCTTGCGCAGCAGCCTCGCCCCCCGCGCCTCCTCACGCTATGTGACAATCGCACGATTCAAAATTTACTCTCTTTGGCAATGCTCTGCTCTGCTTGATCTCCTCCACGATATGTAAGGCGGGAACGTTTCCAGAGCCAGTCATTTGCCCCAGCGCCGTCAAACATGCTGGAAAGACTGAGTTCGACATGATCACCATTTGGAGTAGTTGGCCGACACGCTGAATTAAATTTTGAGGGTCTACTTCTTCATTTTGTCCTTCGTTTTCAAATTTTAGGACTACCGCTGGTAAGTCAGATGAGTCGAAGGATGGCGACATGTCGTGCTGGCTAGACTTGTCGGGGGCAACCTTTTATTGAAAATGGACGAGAAAGTCTGCCCGACATACATCACGCGTTGTACCATGTATTTACTTCAGTATATGAGATTGCGCAGACAACGTCGCATTCGTCGTTGCATGACCAAATTTTGGCTAACACAACGATGCGATTGTGCCACTGGTTACTTTGAGATTCGCTAACCTTGCCATTTTCTGTAAAGCTGGAAGGCTGAAACTACATTCCATAAATGACCCCATTATATATATTGTAGATATATTCTACTTCTCATTTGCTGTGTGAACATCATCTTCCTTCTAGACTGGTGCCGTTGGCATATTCAGGTACTCGAAAAAGTATATTTCAAGCATTAAAGGAACTTCCCGGATGGTTACAGCGTGAAAATTGTTTGAGCTACAACTGACAAGAGAATCGCGATAGTCGGTGCAACAAATGTAGTCATTGCAGCAGACGCGTCACCCGTAGTCGCAGTAGTTGTTGTATTGGAACCAGTGCCAGCATTGCTGTAAAACTTCTTGTCTTCGAAACACTCGTTCGAGTTGATCGCGCTGCTTGGGATAGTGGTAGATACGGAAGAGTCTAGTTGCGAGCACGTGACATCGGCAACTAGTATTGTCACCGACTTATTAGTGTTGAGGGTGACCTGGACTCCGGTGTCTGTATCTAACAGTCCGTGACATATCCCGTCAAGGTGGTGCACGGCAGCGCCGTTGAGAGTGCCGCACTGCGTGTCATCGTCATACAATTCTGTAAACAGGTATGGCGAGTTGCCAAACAGATTGTCCGTGAAAGTCTTGTAGTTGTCGGTACAACTAATGCTGTAGCTGTAGCCTTCCTCAGGAAAGCACTGGTCGAGATAGTAGTCATCACAATTGTGGTCAGGAACGAAACCAACGAAGACGGCTGTTCCTTGGCATTCCACGTTCTCATATAGCTTCACAGCTGGAGCTTGAATTGCATCGGATTGGAGCATACCAGCTGCTAGGTGACTAACAGCACTGAGGACGAGGGAAGAAAACGAAATCTTCATTTTGTTGGGTCAGCTCGATTTTACTTGGGCTCGTCGATTTTAAGAATGACGAGCAATCACACGTGTACATCCTCTGGAGGAGTGTACTTGGGTTAACGCCAATTTATTTTAAGTACCGCGCTACGTTTCAACTTTGTGAGGAATGACAACCTCCTACATAATCAAATAATGACAGAAACACTTATTTTGAAAGAAACGATCTCAGCCTAGATATCACAGCCGTTAAGATGGTTCAACGGATAAGCACCTCGTCAATAATTTACGTCTCGTAGGTGCTGTAAATATGATTAGGATTTCCTGGTAAGAGCGGTGGCAAAAGTCACGAGGTATTTGGTATAGAAGGATTAGATTGTTAAACTGTTTGTGCACAACCTAACGTACATGCTGGTACTGTTCCGCCTGAATCTCATCCTGTATGTTCCCATGTGATAAGACATTGTACAAACATAAAATAGAACAGATATGGGGAGATTGAAATGCAACCATTTCATAACCAAATCTCGATCAAGCAAGCAACTATCAAATTCCAGACTATCCATGCATTTCTACATTCTCGCTACCACGGTTGTTACCAGCCTTTTCGTTATTATCGACAACGTAGCTTCCATTGAAGCTGCTAATGTCAAGTTGGCCGAGCAATTCGAAGTTGCAGGCCACACGGGGTCAATTGATACGCGAGTTCTGCGCGAAGGCGAGGGTCCAAGTTCGACAGGATCTGTAGCACTATCCGTGAATGCTGGAGATAAGACAGTTATTCTGAACGTACTTTCCAAATTGAAACAAATCATGGACACTGAACAAGCTAAGAAGATAGAGGCCTCGCAAAACTAAACCATTACACAATAAATTGACGTAGAACGATGCCAACAAATACGATTCTAGTGCAGATTAATCAATTGCACGTACGAATTATTCTTGAAGATTCCTCACCCTATTGATTGGTCTTGATGATAGTACAACCAACGATCTATCCCATTAGCTAGTTAATCAACTTATCCTCCCTTACTTCCTGGTCTTGGAGATTTTTATTTGTTTGCACATGCAGGGATTGGAAAATTATTAAGGGGTTTAAAACTAGATTAATGACGGTTACTTTGCAAAAAATAGGAATTGTCGGTCCACAAGATGCGTGCGTATCTGGAGACGCATCCTTTGCGCTAAAAACATTGGGTCAGAAAGAAAGACAACAACAGCGTTATCTTTCGTGCAGTCTTGCAGCAAACATTAAACTCACGGATTACCAGTTCAGAAATGGAGAACGTAAATTTTCCAGCTTCAGATAGAGTATTGCCGAATTTGAACGGAGTGTTTTGAACGACACACTGACGTTTTATCACGAAGTATCTAGGTGCGTAGACCGGGTCTACCTCCCGAAAGCCTAATATTTTCGGCCATCCGGTCGGCTCTGTCCTTATTGGTTGCTAATTTATCCATCTTCCTCGACTCTTTCCAGCTTGCTGCTTGCTTTCGGATCCATTTCACGATCGGTTTAAAGAGTCTCTCTTCTTCGATATCGTCTTCCTCCTCAACACGCTTGTCAACTCGGCGAAGTTGGCGCACATCATCGGCTTCAGTTGCGTCAGCGATAGACGGCGATGCCACATTGGCGGCCATGGTTTTGGAATCCATGGACGCAGGGAGAGCAGTGGCATTGACTTGGAGACTAACCGCAAGTATCACGGCTAGGATGTAGGTGATGCGCATGTTGTTGTCGGTTCTTGAGATATAGCAGGTAGTCAACTTGTAGTCCGGAGAGCAAATTTCCGAATGAGTTTCAAGATTATACAGCTCACGTTGTTCAGACCAATCGAATCGAATAGATTTCGTGACGTTGTAAGTACTGTATCTGTTATGCTATTTTTCGGAGAGCTTATCTCGCTCCGTATTATAGTACATGTTATTTAGTCTTACAGCATGAACTCAAATCTCCGACTATCCCAAAGATATCCATGTGTTGTTAAACACGTCGAAGTTGCCTTTCACATGTGTTCTTGGAAGTAGATCGAGTTAATAAGTTTGAACCTCGACACGCACATGTACGGCTATTGTAAAGCATGTCTTCATACGTTTTGACGTCAATAGCACACTATTGTTTGGTTTGCTGTGTGTTCCACGATATTTTTCGCGATAATAGCACTTATCAACTGTTCGATCGTTCGGTTCATCCGCTGATGGTTGTAGAACGAAAACTTTCTGGTTCCAGTGTTGATGATGTTACTGGATTTAGCGAGCCTCCTGGTACCAATTCATGCTCAAGCGACCTTGCTACATAAGCAGTGTGGCGCTCTCAAACGAATAGGTAAGAAAGATTCAGAGATTCAACGCAACAACAACAAACATATGTGTGATGTTGCGTTGGCTGTGCAACATGTATAGTAAGGAGGACCACTGTATTGCATGAGTAACGACAATTCGTATAATGTCGCAGAGAGGATGTGCGTTGAACGCGCCCAGCGCCGAGTTTTCAGCGGACCGAATAATAAATAATCTATGAAGTTGAATTTCTCGCGAGGGTGTAGCGACTGCAGCCGAAACAAAGTCGTGATTACATCGTTCCGGTTTTGAGGTTGAAGTAAGCAAATCGAAATTAGCACTTCCTGCGCATCCATTTTTCCAGTGATTACGTGAAGCTTACTGCGCCTTGTGCTTCACAGAATGGGCAGGAGCGGTGAAGCGGTGGTCTCCAATTGCAAAACAAACAGTATTATTTGCTGACATAATTGGTGAAGCGGTGGTTTCCAAATGTTTTTAAAACATACGGTATGAAATCAAGTAAAGAATTTGGCTCTTACTTGCATCTTATAGTTCCCACCGACGGGAAAACATAAAACCAGCGAATTTGGTTAATTAATTTGTTTTTTACACAATTTTATTGGAATGCAATATTGATCAGTAAGAAGCATCACAACGAATTTTGTACCGTTACGTTTGCAACATAGTACAGCCAAACTGACAGGACTTTCATATCAGAGACCACAAAACGTCCGATTGGTACTAAAATAGCACCTTTTTGAAATTATGTCAGCAAATAATACTGTTTGTTTTGCAATTGGAGACCACCGCTTCACCGCTCCTGCCCATTCTGTGAAGCACAAGGCGCAGTAAGCTTCACGTAATCACTGGAAAAATGGATGCGCAGGAAGTGCTAATTTCGATTTGCTTACTTCAACCTCAAAACCGGAACGATGTAATCACGACTTTGTTTCGGCTGCAGTCGCTACACCCTCGCGAGAAATTCAACTTCATAGATTATTTATTATTCGGTCCGCTGAAAACTCGGCGCTGGGCGCGTTCAACGCACATCCTCTCTGCGACATTATACGAATTGTCGTTACTCATGCAATACAGTGGTCCTCCTTACTATACATGTTGCACAGCCAACGCAACATCACACATATGTTTGTTGTTGTTGCGTTGAATCTCTGAATCTTTCTTACCTATTCGTTTGAGAGCGCCACACTGCTTATGTAGCAAGGTCGCTTGAGCATGAATTGGTACCAGGAGGCTCGCTAAATCCAGTAACATCATCAACACTGGAACCAGAAAGTTTTCGTTCTACAACCATCAGCGGATGAACCGAACGATCGAACAGTTGATAAGTGCTATTATCGCGAAAAATATCGTGGAACACACAGCAAACCAAACAATAGTGTGCTATTGACGTCAAAACGTATGAAGACATGCTTTACAATAGCCGTACATGTGCGTGTCGAGGTTCAAACTTATTTAACTCGATCTACTTCCAAGAACACATGTGAAAGGCAACTTCGACGTGTTTAACAACACATGGATATCTTTGGGATAGTCGGAGATTTGAGTTCATGCTGTAAGACTAAATAACATGTACTATAATACGGAGCGAGATAAGCTCTCCGAAAAATAGCATAACAGATACAGTACTTACAACGTCACGAAATCTATTCGATTCGATTGGTCTGAACAACGTGAGCTGTATAATCTTGAAACTCATTCGGAAATTTGCTCTCCGGACTACAAGTTGACTACCTGCTATATCTCAAGAACCGACAACAACATGCGCATCACCTACATCCTAGCCGTGATACTTGCGGTTAGTCTCCAAGTCAATGCCACTGCTCTCCCTGCGTCCATGGATTCCAAAACCATGGCCGCCAATGTGGCATCGCCGTCTATCGCTGACGCAACTGAAGCCGATGATGTGCGCCAACTTCGCCGAGTTGACAAGCGTGTTGAGGAGGAAGACGATATCGAAGAAGAGAGACTCTTTAAACCGATCGTGAAATGGATCCGAAAGCAAGCAGCAAGCTGGAAAGAGTCGAGGAAGATGGATAAATTAGCAACCAATAAGGACAGAGCCGACCGGATGGCCGAAAATATTAGGCTTTCGGGAGGTAGACCCGGTCTACGCACCTAGATACTTCGTGATAAAACGTCAGTGTGTCGTTCAAAACACTCCGTTCAAATTCGGCAATACTCTATCTGAAGCTGGAAAATTTACGTTCTCCATTTCTGAACTGGTAATCCGTGAGTTTAATGTTTGCTGCAAGACTGCACGAAAGATAACGCTGTTGTTGTCTTTCTTTCTGACCCAATGTTTTAGCGCAAAGGATGCGTCTCCAGATACGCACGCATCTTGTGGACCGACAATTCCTATTTTTTGCAAAGTAACCGTCATTAATCTAGTTTTAAACCCCTTAATAATTTTCCAATCCCTGCATGTGCAAACAATAAAAATCTCCAAGACCAGGAAGTAAGGGAGGATAAGTTGATTAACTAGCTAATGGGATAGATCGTTGGTTGTACTATCATCAAGACCAATCAATAGGGTGAGGAATCTTCAAGAATAATTCGTACGTGCAATTGATTAATCTGCACTAGAATCGTATTTGTTGGCATCGTTCTACGTCAATTTATTGTGTAATGGTTTAGTTTTGCGAGGCCTCTATCTTCTTAGCTTGTTCAGTGTCCATGATTTGTTTCAATTTGGAAAGTACGTTCAGAATAACTGTCTTATCTCCAGCATTCACGGATAGTGCTACAGATCCTGTCGAACTTGGACCCTCGCCTTCGCGCAGAACTCGCGTATCAATTGACCCCGTGTGGCCTGCAACTTCGAATTGCTCGGCCAACTTGACATTAGCAGCTTCAATGGAAGCTACGTTGTCGATAATAACGAAAAGGCTGGTAACAACCGTGGTAGCGAGAATGTAGAAATGCATGGATAGTCTGGAATTTGATAGTTGCTTGCTTGATCGAGATTTGGTTATGAAATGGTTGCATTTCAATCTCCCCATATCTGTTCTATTTTATGTTTGTACAATGTCTTATCACATGGGAACATACAGGATGAGATTCAGGCGGAACAGTACCAGCATGTACGTTAGGTTGTGCACAAACAGTTTAACAATCTAATCCTTCTATACCAAATACCTCGTGACTTTTGCCACCGCTCTTACCAGGAAATCCTAATCATATTTACAGCACCTACGAGACGTAAATTATTGACGAGGTGCTTATCCGTTGAACCATCTTAACGGCTGTGATATCTAGGCTGAGATCGTTTCTTTCAAAATAAGTGTTTCTGTCATTATTTGATTATGTAGGAGGTTGTCATTCCTCACAAAGTTGAAACGTAGCGCGGTACTTAAAATAAATTGGCGTTAACCCAAGTACACTCCTCCAGAGGATGTACACGTGTGATTGCTCGTCATTCTTAAAATCGACGAGCCCAAGTAAAATCGAGCTGACCCAACAAAATGAAGATTTCGTTTTCTTCCCTCGTCCTCAGTGCTGTTAGTCACCTAGCAGCTGGTATGCTCCAATCCGATGCAATTCAAGCTCCAGCTGTGAAGCTATATGAGAACGTGGAATGCCAAGGAACAGCCGTCTTCGTTGGTTTCGTTCCTGACCACAATTGTGATGACTACTATCTCGACCAGTGCTTTCCTGAGGAAGGCTACAGCTACAGCATTAGTTGTACCGACAACTACAAGACTTTCACGGACAATCTGTTTGGCAACTCGCCATACCTGTTTACAGAATTGTATGACGATGACACGCAGTGCGGCACTCTCAACGGCGCTGCCGTGCACCACCTTGACGGGATATGTCACGGACTGTTAGATACAGACACCGGAGTCCAGGTCACCCTCAACACTAATAAGTCGGTGACAATACTAGTTGCCGATGTCACGTGCTCGCAACTAGACTCTTCCGTATCTACCACTATCCCAAGCAGCGCGATCAACTCGAACGAGTGTTTCGAAGACAAGAAGTTTTACAGCAATGCTGGCACTGGTTCCAATACAACAACTACTGCGACTACGGGTGACGCGTCTGCTGCAATGACTACATTTGTTGCACCGACTATCGCGATTCTCTTGTCAGTTGTAGCTCAAACAATTTTCACGCTGTAACCATCCGGGAAGTTCCTTTAATGCTTGAAATATACTTTTCGAGTACCTGAATATGCCAACGGCACCAGTCTAGAAGGAAGATGATGTTCACACAGCAAATGAGAAGTAGAATATATCTACAATATATATAATGGGGTCATTTATGGAATGTAGTTTCAGCCTTCCAGCTTTACAGAAAATGGCAAGGTTAGCGAATCTCAAAGTAACCAGTGGCACAATCGCATCGTTGTGTTAGCCAAAATTTGGTCATGCAACGACGAATGCGACGTTGTCTGCGCAATCTCATATACTGAAGTAAATACATGGTACAACGCGTGATGTATGTCGGGCAGACTTTCTCGTCCATTTTCAATAAAAGGTTGCCCCCGACAAGTCTAGCCAGCACGACATGTCGCCATCCTTCGACTCATCTGACTTACCAGCGGTAGTCCTAAAATTTGAAAACGAAGGACAAAATGAAGAAGTAGACCCTCAAAATTTAATTCAGCGTGTCGGCCAACTACTCCAAATGGTGATCATGTCGAACTCAGTCTTTCCAGCATGTTTGACGGCGCTGGGGCAAATGACTGGCTCTGGAAACGTTCCCGCCTTACATATCGTGGAGGAGATCAAGCGGAGCGGAGCATTGTCAAAGAGAGCAAGTTTTGAATGAGGTGATTGTCAGGAGAAGATGTCGTCAAATGTACTCGAGGTACGCAATGCTATCGCATCCTGTGTAGCCGTGACAACCACCTCGACACCAGTGATTGAGTTGATGACACTCTGGTCGTATGTGCACGACGCTATCACCGGTTACTTCATCGAAAAGTCTGGAGCGTTATTTGAGAAGAAGGCTGCTGGCCATGAACTCCAAATAAATTGGCAACTTCTTAGTGTTAACATTATCCGCATCGACTAGTCTGACCTCTGCTTTCACCCGTAGTCTCTGTAAGGCCATTCAAATACTTGCTAACGCAGGTACCCCACGATCAGAAACCTTGACTGCTGAGAAGTGTCCATTGCAGGTCATAGGACAATGAGGTCTTACGCATAGGTCATGTATTCAAAGTATGCTCTACGCGCATTACTACTACAAGCTCAACCGCATCTCTCTCGTTAATGGGGTTACATGAGGGGTACTCCTGATAGGGTACCGCCTCTAGAAATAGATGCACTTTATGAGCATTCGTTTTATGGTTACTGTATCACAAAGTGGTGTGGGTCAGACCACCGCCACGTAGGTCCGGTGGCTGAGGGCCAACCAATAGTACTTGACCTACTTTTATATGCATATCTAGGAACAATTATTATAGTTAATTATTTATTTGTATTACAGACCAAATAACCTAATTAACTATAAATAAATCAGTCTTAAACTTACGCTAAACTGGCAATTAATAGTCCGCGACACCATCGAGGGGGTCCAACTTTCAGCGTGCTCTAGTATCATCGTTAGACTCGTCTAAAAATGGATAAAACGAAGCCGTCACTTGCCATCTAGCGTCAACTTAATTTTCAATTTCACTGTCGGTGCCACTATTGGAGTTCGATCCTGAGTAATCACTACTATCCAGGCAGTCGTCATGGCGGGCATAAGTATCGCGTACGTAGCTCCCATCGAGATGGATACACTGTTTGGCATTAACTTGAATGCTCTTCATCTCCAATATGTATAAGTCTCACATTTTAAATGCCAACATCGACATGTTTGCGATTGAACAGCTTAGCGACACGATTCGTAACCTGAGGTGCCTTCACCCTGCCTCGAAGAGCTGTCGCCTGAAGAAGCAAGGCGTTGGGTCTGTCAGACTCATCAAGTACGATTGGGCGGGTCTTCTTCACATAGCTTTCAATTCCTTCGAGTTGCTTGCTATCGATTTCGGAAGATGGTAGCACATTATGGTCACTTGGACTTTGTATGGAAGCCTGATTTCTTGGGGACTTCTAGGGGGATGGCGTCGCCATTTCAAGTCCGATGGCGAATCTGAAATGACTACTCGATAGCTGACACCGAGTTCTATTGGATGATGCAGAGGACATGTCCTAAAACGTAGATTTTGATTGGCAAACAATCGTAACCTCCCTCGATGGTGTCGCGGACTGTAAGACCAGGATCTAGGGAACCGCCGTTCACTTAGAGTTTGTATACTCTTAATATCACGCTTCCTCAAGCAAGGTGTTTGTGTAACCCCGTCCCACTTAGTAGCACTTGTTGTCAGTCCATGCTTACGAGGGTAGATTGACCACCTGAGTGCTCTGTGACTTCTAGAAGGTAAGCCAAGATGGATAGAGGGATGTTTGCTCATTTTACAGACTCCCAGTTTGAGTCGGTCCGGAAGATGGCGGACATCTTTGGAGGAGATGCCCTCCTAATTTTGGAAGCTGCTACGCCGGCCGAGCAGGTCGAACGCAGTGAGGCGTACGACTCGTATGGGTGAGGGCTCATTGCCCATGCGCAGGCGCTACAAGCTCCCCCGGCTGAACTAAAGCCAGCCCGTTGAGGGTTAAGGTTTATTCCTATGAAGGGAGGGAGGGAGATAACCTCCACTTGTGGGTCAGAAAGGTAAAGCTCGCGATGGACGCGGCTCTCATCTCGACTGAGCGACTTGTGGTCGCTATGCCCTGTCCAAACTGGGAGGTTGATTGAAGACCTGGGCGTACCCGCGCTGGGTGACGTTGTCGGGTTGTTTTATAACCTGAGCTCAGCTATGTGAACAGCTTAGAGCCGCCTTCCTCCCGGCAAACAACGAGCATCGCTAGCGCTTGTGCTTCCTTGCCTGTAAACAAGGGAAGCATCAGCTGTACGAGTACATCCAAGAGATGCGACCACTCGCTGCATCTCTGGCGGGTAGACCTAAGTCCCCATGGTAGGAGTGCGGACGGCGCACGCCATGGAGGCTTAGCCCCTGAGAGCCTGAGTGCTTTAAACGAGAAAGAGCAGCGGTGGACTGCTCGTGGTACACGCGAGTGTCGGGGATATGGAGATCCCTTCAGAATCCTAATCAATTCTGGGGCGTCGACGAACGTTGCAACGTTCGTCGGCGGCAGGCAGTCGCACGTAATAGCGACAAGTTTGCCGACGCTTTACGTGAAAGCGAGGCAGGGGGCAGGTCTCGGTGATACTGGTTTCGACAGCAACAAGGCGAACTTGCACCATGCACCAGTCCCGGCTCTTCCGAGCGAGAACAAGTCATTTAGCGTCGTCTGTGACGCTTCTGGCTATGCAATGGGCTGCGCGCTGTAGCAAAAGGACGATGGTCGACGCGAACGCGCCATATCCTTCCCGTCCAGGCAGCAGAAGGCTGCCGAACGGAACTATCCCGTTCATGACAAGGAGCTACTTGTCCTAGAGTACGCTCTTGTCAAGTTTAGAGTACACCTCTTGGACCAAAGCCCTTTGTGATCTACACGGATCACGCGTCCTTGTGGACTGTCACCAACTCGCCACACTTATCGCAGCGAGTAACGAGGTGGCTGTTATTCTTCGCGGAATACAACTTCCGCGTTGAATACAAGCCGGACAAGCTCAACGTGCTTGCCAATGCATTGTCGCGTCGATCTGACTATGAGCTAGCTCATGTCAGTCGGGTCACGACAGATCTGTACGATCGGATATATCCTTTATAGCACGCTTCCCCTTACCAAGGTGCTCGTGTGACCCCGCCCTATATCTGCCTCCCGTCGACATCCTATCTGTAACAGCTTCGATGGCATCCTCTGAGGGTGTCACTGCATTTGTACGTTTAGGGAGACAGCAAAGACGCCAATTACTACCCATCTGTGACGAATTACAACTTTGCGTCGCCCTGCAAATTCTAACCATACGATCGCGGTTTTGGGCTCTAGTGAAGCACGTATCCAACACCCAGCAATGCCCTTTATCGTCATGAAGCAACATTGAAACAGCAAAGCACCTCTTCACGAATCGTATTGCGGGATCACACGAGCAACTTGCATATAGCAGCTTGCTATCGAGAGTATACAAACTCTCCGAGAGCGGTAGATCGCAAGTCCCAGATCTTAGGGGACTTAATAGCCAGTTCAGAGTATAATTTAGACTGATATATTTGGATAGTTAATATGTAAATTGGCATGTAGTACAAACTATACTTTATCCTATATACTACATTCAAAAATAGGTCAAATATCATTAGTCGGCTCTCAGTATCCCGACCTACGTGGCAATGGTGTGTCCCACACCACAAATGAGAGAGTATTTACAAAATCGAATACTCTTCGAAGTGTATCTACTTCTAGAGGCGGTACCCTATATGGGGTATCCCTCACGTAACTCGTAACATCGTCCCCCACTTAGATCGGGCATATTTCTAATCTATGAGGGGATAGAGAGCGAGGCTGCTCTCTTTCCTTCTCTGTCGATATTCGTCGACCAGCCACCGTTGTCGCTTTGCGGTATTCATTAAGTATTTTTCGTTAGCAGAACACGCTCCGGTTCCCACAATAACCTATCCAGATGGCCCTAAGTCATCAGAGGCAAAGGCGGTCTCAACAAGCTCACCTGGCAAGAACCTTACCTTAGCGGAAGGCAAAGAATCGATCCCAAGCTGCGAATGTAGCTTCTCAAGATCGGACCGAATAGGGCGATGTTACGGCTACGAAGAGGTCAACCCCTGGCTCTCCAACTCATCGCAAAAGGGTATCGTTCCCTTTATTTATTCTGAGGCCGAGGAAGCTGAAGAGGAGGGGGGATGCTGCTGAACCCCAAGAGATCTCCAACGATCTCGATGAAAGCTATCAAGTTGCTCCACAGCAAGGCGCTTCAGAAGTAATATCCTCTGCACCCTTCTACAGCGGTGCATTCTCGCGGGCATTATTGATGTGATGAGTGGACCAAATCTTCTATGTATCTGAAGAAACTCAGCCCCCTCGTGGTCATAGCCATGGATGCACTTCTCGCGACGCCTATGAGTGTGCCTTGGTTCAAAATGAACCAGTCTTTTATCGAAGTGTGACGAAGTCCCTTCCAATATTCTAGGCACACCCGAAGCTGCCCAGCCGGGACAACCCGAGCACACTGATTTGGACAAGAGATGATGGTTTTCAGGATGGGTATTGAGTGGGACAACTGGACGAATCGATGGTTGGACTTTAGGGATGCAGATGTTCGGTTACAGAGAGGCTCACAGGTTGGAAGCGTACGCCCTGAATGGGTACCACATTCAGGAAGCAATACCGACGCTCAGTCCGACCACCGACTCCTTGACGGCAGGTATCCACGAGAAGGAAGCAAGCGCCCTCGGAGAACGTATCCCGAGGAGCAGCCTATCTTGACGGAGCCGAACAGCACCCAAAACACCCTGAAACTTCAAGGTTTCCACACTTACGACCCAACCTACACATGTAAACCTAAGCCTGTCTCCCGCATCCTGAACGTTCGATCGAATACCGGATACGAAGACGTCATCCGAAGTTATGAAGTACACCCCGAATGTACATCCCGAATGACAATACATCCTGAGTGGCCAAGGGACTGTCCAAGAACAAGACCGAAGATCAAGTAGTCGAAGATAAGTTCAGTCCGGAAGTCAATTTGCTGACGGTCAAGCAGAGTCAAGACAGCGTGCCCCGAAGGTAACGCGATCAGATAATTACACTATGGAAGGACAAGACCCGTGCTGCCGATCCTAGAAGAGCCAAGACATCGCTGATGAGTGTATGCAGATTCCAGTTCGACGTGGCGTTTCAAGTATACCGAGACCAAGTCTACCCGAGTGTGACCTCATGAAGTAAAGGAAGACCGCCAACAAAGTACCAAGACTACCAAGATTGAAGAAGAATTTAGAATGCCAAGGTAGAAGATAATTTTAAACAGAGTTTGATTTGTGTCGTGAAGTACAAGTGTCTTCGAGTTTGATTTGCGTCGTGAAGTGCAAGCGTCCCTCGAAACACAGGCGATCAAGGAAGGCTGCCGCGTTCCCCAGTACATCTCGTCGAGGAAGGGCTACCTGGAGGAATGCTCGAATTAGGAAGCCCTAGAGTGAGGACGGCCAAGACCGCGCTAACCACGTGATAACGCTCAACACGTTCAAGTCGATTTAACTTGGGACCAGTGGGCTTGAACACTCGGAGTGATCCAGTTTTTTATTTGCTAAGTTGCTAGTGGACACTCCGAGTGCCCCTTGCATTTCATATTCATTATCCCTGCGATCTTAGGAGGTTTGGTAGTAATCACTCCTAGGATTTGACTGTTGATTACTGTGTGTTTAGGAAAGACATTCTATTGTTTCCCCCGAGTATTTCGAGGGTGGTGCGCGTAGGGCATCCCGAAATTTACCTGTATTCGGGTGTGCTAACTAACTGACAGGCTGCATATTGTATATTCAAACTCTGTATTATTTTAGGTTATCTTTTGGGAAGAAGGTCTTTACTCGTGATCTCTCAACCAACATTCAGGACCCACAGGATACGTACAACCTCGAAGTTCTTACATTTTCTGTGTCTATCTTAGGAATACAAATACCCGGTGAAACCCGGTCCGCCGAATTAACCGACACCTATAGGGATTGCACAAGGTCACACGCCAACCTGGATGGAGTATAGTACTTGATCCAGGACCTGTACTACCCGAAAAGTCGGTTCTTCTCGAAGGACCACCCCCACTTTTCGGGCGTGCTATACCTTGGGCGGTAAAGTGTTCACCCACTTCGCCGCAGAAGCCATTGAGACCGCTAGGCGTGTGTTGCTCGCGCAACATTGATTTCCTATACGAGAATTTACTGTCTCCGGAAGAAACCTGAAGATCGCGGTGGGTCTTTCCTCGTGTGGGGTACCCTTGGGTACGGCCTAAAACAACGACGACCCAATAGCAGCCAGAAGACCTGTTTTGGAGATGGGTCTCCTTAACGAACTATACAGTTCAGGAGTTGGAGTAACTTCGACAGGATCGTCTACTGTCTTATATCTTGACGTGGAGTTCTCCGTTCCGATAATGGAGGGCAGGAGGAGCTCTCACACACGTTTGAGGCCTTGGTACGACTATGGACGACTATATCGTCAACGTACGTCTATGCGAACGTACGCAATGGTCTAAATAATTAATTGACGAATCGATTGAACGTCATTGGGTATTCGAGATCCCTTGTGATATCGTTAACCACTCCCAAATATGCCGCTCCTGGTGCTCCCTGCGTCGTATGAATATCACTCTCCCCATCAGGATCTGATAATACCCATCGCCCAGATCCAGTGCGCAGTATAGCGTACAGCCTGACATGTTGTTCAACAACATGTCATTGCGAGGGACCGGAGGCTGTGTCGGTATCGTCGTTCAGCTTGTTTTAAGCATAAACGAGAACCCACTTCCCTCCAGGTTTCCGAACGCAGTAGGTTGGCGTTGAGTGCGGGGATTTCGACTTCCGCAGCATGCCAGACTTTGAGCTTTTATAAAGTAGAGGCCACTGGTTCGTCTGATGTGGTGTCCGAGAACTCTTAACAGAAGCATAATCTGGATCATCCGGGTTCTTGATAATCTCAGAACCCAAGCGCATTACACGCTGTTTTGGAAACCCTTCCAGGATGTCCTTGTCTAACACGGAGGAAGGGTTCAGATCGTTAGGAGAGGAATCGCCAGGAGAGGTCTCGGGATTCAGGAGCAGCATCTTCACGATCCCTCCAGTATTTCATTCGGCCAGGAAGTCCTTCATGACAGTTCGATGAGGTTCAGCAATTCTGACACCTCAGGCAGTACCTCCAGATGAACGTACCTGCCCTCGCTTGACGTCCGGTCACGCCGTCAAAGATATGGTACTGATCTTCGACCGGCCGTGGCGGTGGGGTCGTAACTCCGAGTATGGGGCTTGGTTAGGGCCCGATGACTTACAGCGTGGGGACTTGCCGTCGTAGTAAACCCACACACAATGAGCCTTGGTCTCATGACATGTTGCGAGTATCATCGCTACAACTTCGTTGGAGTCAGCAACACCCATAACTTCTTCGGACGCGTAAGCCTTCTCTGTCGCCACAGTCTCGAACAAAGTAGTGAACATGACTCACCAGTGCTTTGTCGGAGACCGCGGGCCGGCTAGTTCCAATAGAGTTGCGGAGCCAATTGATCCACGCTCATGATTTTGGAGCCATGGGATACTCTGGACAAGTCGTATTTGTGGATGCTAAGGTAAGGTACGACGCTATGCTGTCAAAGACTTCGAACTTTCCAGCCATGTCGATGCGTACCCTAGGCACTTTCACCACCATACCGCACCAGCCTTACTGGGACCTGGCCCCTGCCTTGCTTTCTTACAAAGCGTCGGTTACCTAGTCGCTATCATGTGGTACGAATGATGTCAAGCAATGTTCGTCGATGCCTCATAATCAATCAGAATTCTGCAGGGATCCCGGTATCCCCGTACAATCGCGTGCACCATAAGCGGTCCACAATTGCTCGTTTGAAGAGCACTCAGTTTCGAAGGGGTTAAGCCTCCATGCTGTGCGTCATCCATACTCCTACCACGGGAACTTAGAATGTCCCCACTAAGGCACCCCCTCATCTGCGTGACCCCTGTTCCCCTGACCCTTGGGCCGTGGCTTTTGCCACAGACCTTTCGAGCCGTTAGGTACGAAAGGGAGCTTCCTTTGCATTGTGTCCTTGCCACACTGACGTAGGCGTATAGGCATGTCGGTTGCTGTACTCCTCTCGAAGAGCGGTCTAGATCACTTGCTCCATAATATTCGCGTGTACGTGGAACAACTGTCTGCGGGATAGGCCATCCATGAACATTGTCATTTTGATGTGTTCAGGTAGGGGGTTCACTACCGGAGATGCGGCAAGTACCCGCATCTTTTGGATGTACTTATGTAGTTCACGCTTTCCTTGTTTACAGGCAAGGAAGCGCGAGCACTGGCAGTACTAGTAGTTCGCCAGAAGGAAGGCGGTTTGAAGCCGTTCACACATCTAAGCCCAGGTTGTGACACAATCCGGCGCTGTCGCCTCGCGCGTGTACGCCCAGGCCTTCGCCCGACCTCCCAGGTTGGATAGGGCAAACGCGACCCGAAGTCGCTTGGTCGTGATGAGAGCCGCGTCCATCGCGAGCTCTACCTCTCTGACCCAGAAGTGGAGTTTCTCTCCCTCCTTCCACTCATTGGAATTAATCTTAAGTCTCAACGGCTTAGGTTGGGCTCGCTTCATCTCAGCCACGGGAGCCTGCAGCCCCTGTACGTGAGAGATAAACCCTCGCTCGTACGTGTCGAACGCCTCGATGCGTTCGACCTTCTCGGCCGGCGTAGCAGCCGCCAAGCTTCGGAGGGCATCTCCTCCAAAGATGCCCACCATCTTCCGGACCGACTCAAACTGAGCATCGGTCAGATGAGCCTTTAATACAAACTCCTAATTAACTATACTTTAAGCTAATTATGCATATAAAAGGTAGGTTTAAAACTATTGGTTGGCCCTCAGCCACCAAACCTCAGTGGCAGTGGTGTGGCCCACACCACTTCATCAGAGTATTAAAACAAATACCCACAGAAGTATATCTACTTCTATAGGCGGTACCCTTTCTAGGGTACCCCTTCATGTAACCCCGTTACCTCCCCCACTTAGATTGGAAACACCCCCAACCAATGAGGAGCTTGGAAGAGAGCTCCGCTCTCTTTCCTGTCCTTGTCGATACCCATCGACGAGCCACCGTTGTGGCTCTGAGGCTTTCATTCCTCAGAGCCCACAGAGGATTCAGGTAGTCAATCTACCCGCGGTGGCGTGGATTGACTACAAGTGCTACCAAGTGTGACGGGGTTACACGAGCACCTTGCTTTGAGGAAACGTGCTATCAAGAGTATACAAACTCCTAGTGAACGACAGTTCACAAGTCCTGATCTTAGGGGAAGTAATAGGTAAGTTTTAGACTAAATGTATTTATTGGTTAAATAGGTCATTTGGTGTTTTATACGAATTGCAAATTAACTCTAGTTTGCTCTATATAAATTTGGTCCTGCCTGATTGGTTGGTGTTCAGACACCTAGTCGGTGAACCTTACACCACCGTATTCCGTAAGATAATACTTCTGACTTTCTAGAGTTAGAATCCAAGCTGGTGTATCGCTCATGTAACCCCGAGCAAGGAGCGTCGTTAGTGCACACAGATAAAATTCTCCAAGACAAGGAAGTAAAGGAAGAGAAGTTGATTAACTAGGGATAGATCGCTTGTCTAGCTGCCAATTCGACAAAATAGTAAGGTGAGGAATTGTCAATGTCAATTTGATTTGCACTAGAATATTATTTGTTCGCATCGTTCTACGTCAATTATAGTGCAGTGGTTTAGTTTTGCGAAGCCTCAGTCTTCTTAGCTTTTTCACTGTCCATGATTTGTTTCAATTTGGACAGTACATTCACGATGACTTTCTTATCACCAGCATTCATGGTTGTTGCTGCGGATCCTGCCGAACCTGGAGCCTCATCTTCGCGCAGAACTCGCTCGTCGAAAGTGCTGGTTTGTCCAGCGACCTCGGATTGTTTCGTCAACAAGTTGTTAACGGCCTCATTGGCCACCACGTTGTCGATGGTAGCGAAAAGACTGGTTACAATTGCAAAAGTGAGAATGTATATGTGCATGGGTAGTCAGGGATTTGCGAGTTGCTTGCTTGGTGGGGATCTGGTTGTGAAATGACTGTATCGTGGTACTCCATAAAACAAATCATGGCGTGCCTTATTTTAAGCTTTCGTAGTGTCTTATCACGTATGGGAACATACAGAAGGAGATTCAGGCTCAACAGAACCGTATATACGTTAAGTGACGAGTCCTTATCAAAATGTAGCTGTGCAGGAAAATCTAATTGCGTGTACAGCGTAAGATAGACATTCATCCCGTTGAGTCGTCGCACCGGCTTTGGTGTCTGGGCTGGGATAGTTTCTTTCCAAATAAGTGCTTCTATCATGCGCTTAGTTTCATATTAATAGATGATATAGTTCATTGTCATGAAAGTATTGCCCAAAAAAGTTGAAACATAGAATCATACTTGAAAATAAGTTGACGTTAACCCAAGTATACCCTCTAAGGGATATACAAATGTGAATGTTGTCACTTTTAAAATTGACATATCCAAGACAACCGACAGCCAACCTAACAAACATGAAGATTTCGACTTCCCTCGTCGCTGGTGTCGTCAGTCTCCTAGCAGCGGTTATTGCAAAGAAACCGTCATTAATCTAGTTTTAAACCCCTTAATAATTTTCCAATCCCTGCATGTGCAAACAAATAAAAATCTCCAAGACCAGGAAGTAAGGGAGGATAAGTTGATTAACTAGCTAATGGGATAGATCGTTGGTTGTACTATCATCAAGACCAATCAATAGGGTGAGGAATCTTCAAGAATAATTCGTACGTGCAATTGATTAATCTGCACTAGAATCGTATTTGTTGGCATCGTTCTACGTCAATTTATTGTGTAATGGTTTAGTTTTGCGAGGCCTCTATCTTCTTAGCTTGTTCAGTGTCCATGATTTGTTTCAATTTGGAAAGTACGTTCAGAATAACTGTCTTATCTCCAGCATTCACGGATAGTGCTACAGATCCTGTCGAACTTGGACCCTCGCCTTCGCGCAGAACTCGCGTATCAATTGACCCCGTGTGGCCTGCAACTTCGAATTGCTCGGCCAACTTGACATTAGCAGCTTCAATGGAAGCTACGTTGTCGATAATAACGAAAAGGCTGGTAACAACCGTGGTAGCGAGAATGTAGAAACGCATGGATAGTCTGGAATTTGATAGTTGCTTGCTTGATCGAGATTTGGTTATGAAATGGTTGCATTTCAATCTCCCCATATCTGTTCTATTTTATGTTTGTACAATGTCTTATCACATGGGAACATACAGGATGAGATTCAGGCGGAACAGTACCAGCATGTACGTTAGGTTGTGCACAAACAGTTTAACAATCTAATCCTTCTATACCAAATACCTCGTGACTTTTGCCACCGCTCTTACCAGGAAATCCTAATCATATTTACAGCACCTACGAGACGTAAATTATTGACGAGGTGCTTATCCGTTGAACCATCTTAACGGCTGTGATATCTAGGCTGAGATCGTTTCTTTCAAAATAAGTGTTTCTGTCATTATTTGATTATGTAGGAGGTTGTCATTCCTCACAAAGTTGAAACGTAGCGCGGTACTTAAAATAAATTGGCGTTAACCCAAGTACACTCCTCCAGAGGGTGTACACGTGTGATTGCTCGTCATTCTTAAAATCGACGAGCCCAAGTAAAATCGAGCTGACCCAACAAAATGAAGATTTCGTTTTCTTCCCTCGTCCTCAGTGCTGTTAGTCACCTAGCAGCTGGTATGCTCCAATCCGATGCAATTCAAGCTCCAGCTGTGAAGCTATATGAGAACGTGGAATGCCAAGGAACAGCCGTCTTCGTTGGTTTCGTTCCTGACCACAATTGTGATGACTACTATCTCGACCAGTGCTTTCCTGAGGAAGGCTACAGCTACAGCATTAGTTGTACCGACAACTACAAGACTTTCACGGACAATCTGTTTGGCAACTCGCCATACCTGTTTACAGAATTGTATGACGATGACACGCAGTGCGGCACTCTCAACGGCGCTGCCGTGCACCACCTTGACGGGATATGTCACGGACTGTTAGATACAGACACCGGAGTCCAGGTCACCCTCAACACTAATAAGTCGGTGACAATACTAGTTGCCGATGTCACGTGCTCGCAACTAGACTCTTCCGTATCTACCACTATCCCAAGCAGCGCGATCAACTCGAACGAGTGTTTCGAAGACAAGAAGTTTTACAGCAATGCTGGCACTGGTTCCAATACAACAACTACTGCGACTACGGGTGACGCGTCTGCTGCAATGACTACATTTGTTGCACCGACTATCGCGATTCTCTTGTCAGTTGTAGCTCAAACAATTTTCACGCTGTAACCATCCGGGAAGTTCCTTTAATGCTTGAAATATACTTTTTCGAGTACCTGAATATGCCAACGGCACCAGTCTAGAAGGAAGATGATGTTCACACAGCAAATGAGAAGTAGAATATATCTACAATATATATAATGGGGTCATTTATGGAATGTAGTTTCAGCCTTCCAGCTTTACAGAAAATGGCAAGGTTAGCGAATCTCAAAGTAACCAGTGGCACAATCGCATCGTTGTGTTAGCCAAAATTTGGTCATGCAACGACGAATGCGACGTTGTCTGCGCAATCTCATATACTGAAGTAAATACATGGTACAACGCGTGATGTATGTCGGGCAGACTTTCTCGTCCATTTTCAATAAAAGGTTGCCCCCGACAAGTCTAGCCAGCACGACATGTCGCCATCCTTCGACTCATCTGACTTACCAGCGGTAGTCCTAAAATTTGAAAACGAAGGACAAAATGAAGAAGTAGACCCTCAAAATTTAATTCAGCGTGTCGGCCAACTACTCCAAATGGTGATCATGTCGAACTCAGTGTAGTGGCGGCCAGCCATGCCTGACCTTGAAGTTGATCAGCTTGATCCACCGAAAGATCCTGCAGTAATCAATGGTTATACCTCAGATGACCCTCATGTGTCTGACGGCTCCCAGTCGTCAACAATGGGTCTACATGTTTCTCCAGTCTGGCTGTCCGTGCCTGACCTGGAATGTATTTGGGACTTTGTATGCATTACACGTTATCTGTTATACGATCGTCACTAGGACGATCCGTCTCTCACTTCAGTCAATGGCAGAGGGATGCTTCTGGACACGATTGATTGACGAGACTGAGCGGAAGGATGGTTAGCACCATACCCGGAGCTCACTCTTCATTTTACCGTCTAGGAATCAATACACTAGGCTACAAGTTCCTGCGGGTTAAGCCCCCGCACTATCGTGTTCAATGTGGTGAAGTGGATCACTAAGAATTTACGAAATGTTGGTTGTCACGATATAAAGCTATGAAACGTGAATCCACGATCCGCAGTTGGGGATCCAGATCTCGATGATCAATGGTCTAGAGATATTACGTCGGGATCAAGCGGTGATCTGGGACCCGTCAGTGGAGGTCTATATGCTGGGAATGAACATGGAGATATAATGTGTGGAAGTGAATGACGTGGAGGACTGGCGATAACGAGGTTATTATGCATGCAACTTGGATCTATATTGCGGGATCTAAGGATCTAGATCCATGCGATCCAAGATCACCTAATGCCTGGGATTTACCTCCGGAATCTAGATCCAGGTCTATGGATCTGGATCCACAGCTGAATATAAGTGATCCGAGTTCCCGTACATTGTCTAGATCAAGTGGTGATCTGGAGACTGGCGGCATGTATTGGGCTTAAACAAGCTGTTAATAGGCATATCGCAAAGTGCTATGGTTGGATCCGGCCGGGAAGCACCAGATCAAGGTGGTCCGATAGATCCACAATTGGATCAAGTATGATCTAGCCTATTGGGGAGTGATCTGATGCGTGAAGCATGTGATCTGGATATGACAAGGCCCGATGACGATACTGGTGAATGGAAGAGTCCAGATCACGACATAGCGACTTGTGATCTGATGTTTATGGTCCAGATCGCACGTGATCTAATGTTTATGGTTCAGATCCAGGGTGATCTGCAAAGATGTCGACTGCCATGATGGTGAGGACAAGAAAGGACAAGAATCAGGATAGCGTAATCAGTCGATGTGTCGCTAAGGATAGGATACAGGATGGGATAGGTCTTAACATTAAATCAGAACCGAATTTGCATCGTACGACACAAGTGTTTCGCTACACGCCTGGAAACGGGAACTACATTGGCCCTACGGTATTAATAGCGATTTAGGTGTATAGATCTAGGGTAGTTGATAATATCTAGATAATATATTGGCTAGATCCAACCTCCTAGTATCTTACCCTAAGTGCAGATCCAAAATCCCGGTATTAATTGCTTAGCCGGTAGATCTTCGGTTTCTCAAGTATCAAGATCGCGCTATAGGAAGCGCCAAGCAATCAAAGGACCCCGCGTAAAGGGAAATCAATCGAAAAGGAATTACTACAAGGCCGGATCCAGATCTAGGCCGCCGGATCCAAGCTTGATCTAATCGCTTGGACTCCGGATCTACTACTGGCGAGTGGTGTGAAGACTTCCACGCTACTCTACACCCCAACGTCACGCCAAGACGTTCAACCAACACCGATCGAGCAACTTAGCAGTCACCAAGAGAGGAAGATCCAGCCCAACCGACGGGTACACAAGGTGAGCAAGTTCAGCAGATCACGGATCATCGGAGGACCCCCTTCGTTAGTCGGTGTCCGGGCATTGGTGGGAAGTTGGATCTAGCGATCTCGCAGATTTTGCTGATCCCGCTACACCACATCAACATCTTTTGGATCTTCAACCCGGGAAACACTACAAAGAATTCTTTAGTAGAATTTCTACTAAGAGTTGCCGACCTACTTCTGCAACACTTGGTGGACACAGAAGATACAAGACCGGTGCTGAAGCATGCAGCAACAAAACCGAAACCATGCTCAAGAAGGTGTGGGGATGGGTACAGTGCCACTATTTACACCCACGCTACCACCGAGAATTACGAGCATCTCTCATGAATTCCTAGCAAAGTGGAAGATCAAGCGTCGAGAGTACGAGGCCGAACTGCGTGCCCGATGCAGAGTCTCCGGTGAGGACTACGCCGCCGTGCTCACGCCCATCGCTGAGTCGTTTGACGCAGAGCTGCTCGACACGTTCTGTGATTTGCGTCTGCATCACGACCCAGTGGATGTGTCAGAAGGAATGCTCATCGCGGAGATTGACCACATAGCTAGGAGTGTCAAGAACGACACTCTGCCTGACATCAAGGCATTGTTCAAGAGCAAACTTCGTTTCAACATGACTGAGGACGACGTGGATGGCAGAGTGTTGGATTACTTCAACACGTTTGGTCAAGTAATGCGCGCCAATGGCCTAACTGAGTGCTTCGAAGGGGAAGCAGGAAGGCGTGAGAAGTGCAAGCGACTAATAGCTTCATTACATCCAGCCATGCTGAAGGCTGAAGTTAAACAGTGTGTCCGCTTCACGCATAAGCTCGCCGCAGCTGACCCACGTCTGTTGTTTGAACTAATTGTGGAGAAGGCTGCTGAGCATGAGCGCCAGTTCCAGCGTCTCAAGGCTTCTAAGCGTGACAATTCGGAGCGAGACCAGAAGAAAGATTCTTACAAGAACAAAAGAAACCGCAAAGACCGAAACCGTCCCAGCAGCCGTCTAAGGATACAGTGGAGATTTCAACAGGTTTCAAGGCCGCAGTGTATTCTAACAAGCGACCATCTACCAACCGACGGCCACCAGGGCCATGTCCTAAGTGCAAAGAGATGCACTGGATTCTTGATTGCACCAAGATCACTACCGAGGAAGAGAGAGATGAATTACGCCAGCAACTTCGTGGTCGTGCCAAAACCAAGCGTACTAGGTTGAAACGGCTTGGTGAACTTCTACCTACTTTGGGTCGTGAAGTCACTGTGAATGGTGTATTAAAGCTTCCCTACTGCCCTGACAGTGGTTCCGATTACACTGTCATCAGTCGTTCACACTGGAACTTACTTAAGGCAAAAGACACAAGTGCGCGAGCTGAAGAACTCGAGACACCAGTGAAGAACTAAGTTTATGGTTCCAACGGGGGGTGGCCAGAAAGAAGGCCAGACTGCATTTGCTGATCCACACTATTGCGGGACCGGTCCATCCGATGAGCGCAGTAGATGTGTTGATCGCTGATGTTGATGACGACGAGTTTATTGTGGGCAACGATTTACTTCACGCACTTGGCATTGATGTGGACAAGCAGCTAGAGATGCTAGCTGACCGTGGAGGAGATGAAACCTGTGGTGATGTAATTGAACTGGAAGCGGACGAATCACCAGTCAGTGACATTAAATCAAGTGAAAATGACATTTTTACAGCAGTAGAAAGATTGCTAACTCGTGCAGTGGAGAATGGATTTCCGGTTGGCAAATTGGAGACTCTCCGCACTATTGTGCACGCGCATGACGTGTGGCGGCTAGAATTTCGTAACGATCCACCAGCAAAAGTGACACCAATGGAGGTGCGCCTGCAGGAAGGGGCTCGTCCTGTGAAATGTAAGCCACGTAAGTACCCTCCTCATATCCGTCGATTTCTCCGTGATTTTAATGCTCGTTTGGTTGAACTAGGACTGGTTTACGAGAACGCGGACAGTCGAAGGGCGAGTCCTGTCCTACCAGTAAAGAAGTCTGCGGACCTCATGGATCTACGCCAGACTACCGATTACAGAGCTGTGAACGAGTTGACGGACGTGAGAGCAGCTGTGATGCCTATTTTATCAGTAGCGATGGAAAATGCACGCGGCATGGATCATTTTGGACTATTCGATTTTCTAAAAGGGTTTTGTCAACTACCCTTGGCCGAACGGTGCCAAGAATTTCTATCCTACATGACTGATGAAACGATTTTCACTCCTCGTCGCGTACCGCAAGGCAGTAGCGACGCGGCCATCTTTTTCCAGCAAACGATGGAAAAGTGTTTCGCTAGTCTACTCTACGAACATCTACTCATCTGGATTGATGACCTCCTTTTATATGCCGCAGGCATCGACACCTACTTGGTTAAACTGGGCGAACTATTCTCACTCCTTAACCAATTTGGTTTAAAGTGGAGCGTGAAGAAGTCGAGCTTATACCAGGCGCAAGTTAAATGGTGCGGCAGAGTGATCGATGGCCATGGCATTCGTCATGACAACCAGCGAATTGATTCGCTACGTGCGATGCCATATCCTTGGACGGCTGCTGAACTCCAACAGTTCGTACGTGCAATCAACTGGATGAGAGACAGCATTATCGACTTTGCCAGGCAAGTTGAACCCCCCCCCAACGCCGTCTTGATTTTGCCCTTGCTCACACAAAAGCGTACAAAGCGAGCGGCTGCAAGCATTGAGATTGAACTCGAAAAGCAAGAACAGCAGGCATTCGATGACGTCAAAGAGGCGTTGGCGAACGCAGCCACCCTCGATTTTCTGATGACAAGGCAACTACATGTCTTTTTACAGACGCTTCAGATGTTGGCTACGCTATCATTATTACTCAAGTCATGGATTTTGATTTGATGAAACTAGCAACAGAACAACAGCATCATTTGACTCACTGTACCAGTGGAACTTTCACTGGTAGTCAATGCAACTGGACCGTGATAGAAAAAGAAGCATTTCCTATCGTGGAGGCATGTGATAAATTGGATTATCTACTACTACGACCTCGACCTTTTAGGATGTACTGTGATCACAGAAACCTAATTCACATTTTCGCACCTCACGAGTCAGTGAAGAAGCATGTCAAGGGCAAGTTGCTTCGATGGGCAATGAAATTAATGAACTATCGCTACGTCGTAGAGCATGTGCCTGGACATTCAAACGTATGGGCAGACATGATCTCCCGGTGGGCCGGGAATCACACCCCCACTCTGAAGCGATTGCGAATGACCCAAGCAGCACCTGCCGCGGACTCGCAACTGTTCCTGCTTTACGACCACTAGATGATGGCAATTTCGTTTGGCCGACACTCCATGAACTCAGAACAGCGCAAGCGAAGTATTCACCTCCTGCTGATTCAGTCCGCAACGAGGACGGTTTGGTGGTAAGAGATAACCATTTGTGGATTCCTCCTGAGGAAACGGACCTCATTCTACGACAGTGCATTGTGGCGCATTGTGGTGCCCAGGGCCACCGTGGCCAGCACGCAATGATCGCCCATTTACGTCGGATTTTCTCCATTGACCACATCACAGACGTCGTGACTGCGTTTCTGAAAAAATGTCTGCTGTGTCTGCATTCGAAAGGGGCGAAGATTGTGCCCCGCCCGTGGAGCGAGACTATTGAGTGCAGCACGCGCAATGGTGTCTTGCATTTTGACTACCTCTACATGGGTGAAAGCTACGGTGAGAGCAAATATCTGCTTGTTCTTAAGGACCATGCGACACATTACTGCGAGCTGGTGGTAGCAGACACACCTGACAGCATTGTGGTTGTGGAAGCACTGTTGGCGTGGCATTCCAGGTTCGGGATCCCACCAGATTGGGTCTCGGATAATGGTACTCACTTCAAGAATGAAGTCGTGACGGAGCTAAGCAGACGTCTTCGCACTCAACAGACGTTTACACCTGCATACAGCCCCTGGATCAATGGATCCATTGAGCGCATTAACAGATATACTCCAAGTGGTGAGAACAATGATCTTGACCTACAAGGTAAGCTACAAGGCCTGGGTATACTTGGTGCCCATGATCCAAGCGAACCTGAACCACACGCCCGTGCCATCGCTGGGAAATCGAGCACCTGTGGATTGTTCACTGGGCTCCAGTGCCCTACGCCATTGCGAGAATTTTATTTACCTGACAAAGCTGACCTTCAAGAAGTTCCGGCTAACTCACACATCGATTACTACCTCGATGAACTACCGGGAAGTCTCCAGTTGATGCACTGTGACGTGGAAGATCGTCGACTGAAACAGCGTTTGCTCAATAAGAAGCGAGAACGAGGCGAGAACCTCGTGAACTTCACTGTAGGCGATTTCGTATTGCGCTCTCGTGTGGACGAGAAACATGGGAACAAATTACAAGTGACATGGACTGGTCCCTACCGTGTTATTCGTGCTGATGCACATTCATTTAGGATACAGCAGTTAGTGACTGGCGATGAACTGGATGTGCATGCTTCAAGGCTGAAGATGTACGCCGACAGCAGTCTGGATGTGACAGATGAGCTTCTGGAACATGTATCCTCGCAAGGAATTGTCCTAGCTGTAAACAAGCTAAACGAACACCGATGGAATGATGACATCAAGGATTACGAGATACGAGTCAGCTGGAAAGGACTCCAGCAGATTGAAGACTCCTATGAACCGTTCCAAAGCCTTGCTAAAGAAATTCGTGTTCTAGTGGGGAATTATGTGGCCAAGGCCAAGGATCCAAAGCTCACTGACTACTGGCAGATGCTTCAAGGTTCTGTGGTGGAGACGACGTCCACGCAGCAGCCTGCTACATCACAGTTGCCAGTCAATCAACAACCACGCGTGTCATCGGATGCCGTGGACTTACCTCAGCGCCGTACTGCTGGCAGGAAACGACGACGACGTCAACCAGCACGGGGAGCTGTCAACAGTGACCCGAGCACCTCTTCTACAGCTAGGGTCCTACCCTCAGCTTCGTTACGGCAACCACGACGGGCCTCGTATGGGGATGGACAAAGGCGTATCGACGTCGAGGGTCACGACCCTCAGCCTCCTCTAGGCAGCCGAACAAGATCGATGACTTCGGCCGCACCGACCTCTGCAACAGGAGCTTCACAGCTTGAGCCAGCGTCTAAGCGTGTCCGCCGACAGCAGCGATCCCGATCAGTAACTCCCGCAGTACCGATTTTGACGACAATGTCCTCTGGGCCTGCGTCGAAGTCAGAGAGTACCTGCCGGCTGCGAAGATCGGCTCGGTTGAGAACGTCTCACGAAAGCCACGTCTAGCTGCAGGCCTCTCTGAGCGCCCCTCGAAGCTAGGCTAAAAGTGGTAAGCTGAGCGCAAGTATCGACAACAACATCAGTTACGCCTACATTGGTGGTATTGATGATTATGATGGCGGATTGGTGAGACCAAGCTTGAAGGGCTGTGTAGTGGCGGCCAGCCATGCCTGACCTTGAAGTTGATCAGCTTGATCCACCGAAAGATCCTGCAGTAATCAATGGTTATACCTCAGATGACCCTCATGTGTCTGACGGCTCCCAGTCGTCAACAATGGGTCTACATGTTTCTCCAGTCTGGCTGTCCGTGCCTGACCTGGAATGTATTTGGGACTTTGTATGCATTACACGTTATCTGTTATACGATCGTCACTAGGACGATCCGTCTCTCACTTCAGTCAATGGCAGAGGGATGCTTCTGGACACGATTGATTGACGAGACTGAGCGGAAGGATGGTTAGCACCATACCCGGAGCTCACTCTTCATTTTACCGTCTAGGAATCAATACACTAGGCTACAAGTTCCTGCGGGTTAAGCCTCCGCACTATCGTGTTCAACATCTTTTGGATCTTCAACCCGGGAAACACTACACTCAGTCTTTCCAGCATGTTTGACGGCGCTGGGGCAAATGACTGGCTCTGGAAAACGTTCCCGCCTTACATATCGTGGAGGAGATCAAGCGGAGCGGAGCATTGTCAAAGAGAGCAAGTTTTGAATGAGGTGATTGTCAGGAGAAGATGTCGTCAAATGTACTCGAGGTACGCAATGCTATCGCATCCTGTGTAGCCGTGACAACCACCTCGACACCAGTGATTGAGTTGTTGACACTCTGGTCGGATGTGCACGACGCTATCACCGGTTACTTCATCGAAAAGTCTGGAGCGTTATTTGAGAAGAAGGCTGCTGAGCCATGAACTCCAAATAAATTGGCAACTTCTTAGTGTTAGCATTATCCGCATCGACTAGTCTGACCTCTGCTTTCACCCGTAGTCTCTGTAAGGCCATTCAAATACTTGCTAACGCAGGTACCCCACGATCAGAAACCTTGACTGCTGAGAAGTGGCCATTGCAGGTCATAGGACAATGAGGTCTTACGCATAGGTCATGTATTCAAAGTATGCTCTACGCGCATTACTACTACAAGCTCAACCGCATCTCTCTCGTTAATGGGGTTACATGAGGGGTACTCCTGATAGGGTACCGCCTCTAGAAATAGATGCACTTTATGAGCATTCGTTTTATGGTTACTGTATCACAAAGTGGTGTGGGTCAGACCACCGCCACGTAGGTCCGGTGGCTGAGGGCCAACCAATAGTACTTGACCTACTTTTATATGCATATCTAGGAACAATTATTATAGTTAATTAGTTATTTGTATTACAGACCAAATAACCTAATTAACTATAAATAAATCAGTCTTAAACTTACGCTAAACTGGCAATTAATAGTCCGCGACACCATCGAGGGGGTCCAACTTTCAGCGTGCTCTAGTATCATCGTTAGACTCGTCTAAAAATGGATAAAACGAAGCCGTCACTTGCCATCTAGCGTCAACTTAATTTTCAATTTCACTGTCGGTGCCACTATTGGAGTTCGATCCTGAGTAATCACTACTATCCAGGCAGTCGTCATGGCGGGCATAAGTATCGCGTACGTAGCTCCCATCGAGATGGATACACTGTTTGGCATTAACTTGAATGCTCTTCATCTCCAATATGTATAAGTCTCACATTTTAAATGCCAACATCGACATGTTTGCGATTGAACAGCTTAGCGACACGATTCGTAACCTGAGGTGCCTTCACCCTGCCTCGAAGAGCTGTCGCCTGAAGAAGCAAGGCGTTGGGTCTGTCAGACTCATCAAGTACGATTGGGCGGGTCTTCTTCACATAGCTTTCAATTCCTTCGAGTTGCTTGCTATCGATTTCGGAAGATGGTAGCACATTATGGTCACTTGGACTTTGTATGGAAGCCTGATTTCTTGGGGACTTCTAGGGGGATGGCGTCGCCATTTCAAGTCCGATGGCGAATCTGAAATGACTACTCGATAGCTGACACCGAGTTCTATTGGATGATGCAGAGGACATGTCCTAAAACGTAGATTTTGATTGGCAAACAATCGTAACCTCCCTCGATGGTGTCGCGGACTGTAAGACCAGGATCTAGGGAACCGCCGTTCACTTAGAGTTTGTATACTCTTAATATCACGCTTCCTCAAGCAAGGTGTTTGTGTAACCCCGTCCCACTTAGTAGCACTTGTTGTCAGTCCATGCTTACGAGGGTAGATTGACTACCTGAATCCTCTGTGACTCCTAGAAGGTAAGCCAAGATGGATAGAGGGATGTTTGCTCATTTTACAGACTCCCAGTTTGAGTCGGTCCGGAAGATGGCGGACATCTTTGGAGGAGATGCCCTCCTAATTTTGGCAGCTGCTACGCCGGCCGAGCAGGTCGAACGCAGTGAGGCGTACGACTCGTATGGGTGAGGGCTCATTGCCCATGCGCAGGCGCTACAAGCTCCCCCGGCTGAACTAAAGCCAGCCCGTTGAGGGTTAAGGTTTATTCCTATGAAGGGAGGGAGGGAGACCACCTCCTCTTGTGGGTCAGAAAGGTAAAGCACGCTATGGATGCGGCCCTCATCTCGGCCGAGCGACTAGCGGTCGCTATGCCCTGTCCAACTTGGAAGTTCGGCGAAGGCCTGGGCGGGTTACACCCGCGAGGCGACGTCGTCGGGTTGTCTTACAACCTGAGCTCAGCTGTGCGAACTGCTTAGTGCCGCCTTCCGCCGGCCAAGCTATGAGTATCACCAGCGCTCGCGCTTCCTTGCCTACACACAAGGGAAGCGTGAGCTGCATGAGTATATTTAGCGGATGCAAGTACCCGCTGCATCTCTGGCGGGGCGCCCCACTGGGAAGGCCTAAGTCCCCATGGTAGGAGTACGGACGGCGCACGCCACGGAGGCTTAGCCCTTGATATATTGGGTGCTCTCGAAACGAGGAAGAACTGCGTCGGACTGCTTGTGGTACACGCGAGTGTACGGGATATGGTAATCCCTCAAAACCTCAATCGAGTCTGGGAGCGTCGACGAACTTTGGCCGACGCCAGGCAGTCGCACGTAATAGCGACAAGTATGCTGACGTTTTGGGGGAAAGCAAAGGTAGAGACCAGATCTCGGTGTGACCGGTCAATGCTACGGTGTTTATTGTGCCTGGTGTCCATATGGACCTGCCTGTGTCGCTGAGCACCTCCGGTATGGATAACAAAGTACCACACTTGGAGTCTGAGACTCCATCGGCACGGTCGGTCGAAGATCAATACCATGTCTTCGACGGCGTGTCCGGTCGTCAAGTTAGGGCAGGTGCCGTCCATCTGGAGGCACTGCCAGAGGTGTCAGCACTGCTGAACCTCGAGGGATTGTCCATGAAGGACTTCCTGGTCGAGTTGAAGGCCGGAGAGATTGCGGAGATGGTGCTCCTGAAGCCGGAGACCTCTCCTGAAGATTTGAACTCTTCCTCCGTAATGGACGAGGATGTCCTGGAGGGGTTCACGAAGCAGCGCGCAACGCGCTTGGGTTCTGAGATTCTCAAGAACCCGGAGGATCCAGTGTATCCTCTTGTGAAAGAGTACTCGGATGTGGTGTCGAAGCACCCACCATCCCAACTCCCACCGGATCTGGGAGTACGTCACAATATTGACCTCGTGCATGTCACAAACAATTGTGCTACGATGTGTAGCCTCTACCTCGCGAGCAGTGCGAGGTGATAGATGCCTTTATCGCCGAGAAGGCGAAGTCGGGCATGGTGCGGGAGTCGAAGTCCCCGCACTCGACGCCAACCTTCTCGTTCGTCAACAGAACGGGAAGTAGCGGCTGGTTCACGCTTACAACAAGCTGAACAATGCGACGGTACCGGCACAGACGCTGATCCCTCGCAAGGATGTGTTGCTAAACAACATGTCGGGCTGTACGCTGTACAGTGCCCTGGATCTGGTAGACGGATACTACCAGATCCTGATGCGGGAGAGTGACATTCCTCTCACCGCAGTGAGCACCCCGAGTGGGATGCTCTGGGAGTGGCTAGTGATGCCACAGGGGCTATCAAATGCCCCAGCGACATTTGATCGCTTGGTCACGCAATCGTTTAGACCATTGCGTACGTTTGCACAGACGTACTTCGACGATATATTCGTTCATAGCCGTGCCGTAGGCGGTCAGACGGCTATGGAGGTGCATTTGAAGCACCTCCGTCGAGTGCTTGAGGTCATGAGAGCTAACAAGCTCTATGCCAACATCGATAAGTGCGTCTTTGCAGCTGAGGAGATAAAAGTCCTCGGTTGCTTTGTCAGCAGGGTCGGCGTACGCGCCGAGGTCAAGGCCATAGCGGCTTGGCCGACCCCGAGGTCGCAGAAGGACCTCCGGAAGTGGTTGGGTTTAGCCAACTACCTTCATAAGTACAGCGCAGGGTACGCTGAACTAGCTCGACCCTTGTCGGATCTCTTAAAGAAGGATGCCGACTGGGTCTGGGACCAACATCACCTGGATGTTTGCAATAGCATCAAGGCGAGCTTACAGCGAGCGCCAGTCCTGGTTCTGGCGGACAAGAACTACACATCCATGGTGCGGTTCCTCTCCGAGGGCAAGGACGCCAAGGGCGATAGGCTCTCGCCTCGACAACGGGCACAGCTTCATTGTTATGTGCTGGTCGATGGGTTACCCCCCTACCGAGTAGACCCTGGAGATCCTCCTCGGGTTGCTGTCCCAAACGACGAGGATCTGAAGTATGACATACTTCTAGAGGCGCATGATGCGCCGATGAGTGGTCATCTTGGTCAAGAGAAGACCTACCAAACGGTCTCTCAGCCATTTTGGAGGTCCCGCATGTACAAGTGGGTGGCACACTATGTCAGGACATGTGAAACATGTCAGAAGGTGAAGCCCTCGGGCCACGTTTCGGCTCCACTGCAGAGCCTACCTGTGCCAGCCGATTGCTGAAAGTCGATGAGTCTCGACTTCGTCTTACGCCTGCCGGCCGATGACAAGGGAAACACCGGCATTCTGATGTTTGTCTGCCACTTGAACGGTGCATCTTGTTCCGGCACGTGACAAGGACACAGGGAAACACGCTGCACAGCCGTTCCTAGATAGCGGGTTCCGCTATCATGGTCTGTCAGAGATTACAGTCTCTGATCGAGACCCACGCTTCACAGCGGAATTCTGGAACACCCTGTTCCAGCTTCTAGGAACTAAGTTGACGATGTCAACTGCGGACCATCCGTGGACGGATGGTCAGACAAAGCGCGTCAACTGCGTGCTCAAAGATACTCTTCGAAGTATCTGTGCTGAGGCTCCTCGATCCTGGTCGGCCCAGCTTCCTATGGTTGACTTTGCACTCAATAATGCGGTACACACATCAACGGGGTTTACCCCGTTACATCTGAATGAGTTACGACATCCCTAGGTGACGCTAACGGCGCCGTTGCCTCCACCGTAAGTTGGGGAGAGGCTCGGAAGCATTTTCCTCCTAGGCCTCAGATATTGAGAAAGAGACTTCGACGAGACAGTTGTCATCATTTATAAACAATAGACTGACGCTATCAGCCGGGTTAGAGACGCAATGGCGTCCCCAGGACAGACAAAGGAGTACTCAGTCAAGAATGGTTGAGGCAACATAACCGTGTTTATGGTTGGGGACATCGTCCTCTTAAACACTAAGAACCAACCGTCAACGTTGGTTCGCTCCGTTAGGAATAACAACCTGACGCATCGCGTCATTGGACCTGTTGGGGGACCTGGGGAGGCACAGCGCCGCCGATACCATCGACCTCCTGAAGTCTATGCTCTTCTTGATCGGAATGCCGAGCTCCACTTCACGTGGAGCGTGTCGTCCGATAGCGGCGGCGCTCCGGTGAGCGCCAGCTGCTAGTGAAGTGACAGGGATACCCCACTTGACAGAACTGATGGGAGCCGGAAGACCGGGTCCAGGCAGACTGCCCGAAGGCTGTTGCGCTCTGGAATAAGAGGCAACAGCTTCGTAGGTAGTGCGCTGCTTCTTAGCAGCTGCACGGGGTATGGCTGACGCTAAACGTCATACCCTCGCTCGCACTGAGACGAAGGCCAGGTGCTACGTCTTTGCACCTCTATCTCAGTGACTAGCTGTCGCTTCGCCACGAGGTGAGCAAATTGGACCCGAAGGTCCCGATGGATCAATATGAATTCCAGCTGAGCTCCAGCTTGGAGCTCCTTGACTGGGCAACCCTTGTGAGGGACCAAGCTCCAGAATAAGGCTTCGACCTGTGCAACGGGAGGTATTCTCCGGCCGCACCCAAGAAATCCCCACACGGGGTGGAGATCCCCCTTGGCCTCTGACTTCTTCCGAAGTCTAGTAAATTTCTTTCAGAGAAATTGGTGCGGTGCAAGAAGCACGCACCTGGCAGCCTCTACGTTCTCGATGAATAGAGGCACGCCCTTAGTGAGGTGGCGCTCGCAAGTGCCCATCGCCCATGGAGGTATGTCTTCCTGCCAATGGACATGGGCCTTGAGCCGCTCAAGGAACAGCAGAGATCCATGGCCCTCATGGGGTAATACCCTGGAGCGTGGTCAAGGCCCCAGCACTCAGGGTGAGTACACTCACGACGGACCGGCTGTCTAGCCAGTTGAGCAACACGTAGTTCTTCTTGCTGGTCATGGAGGTTGTTCGCAACCTCAAGAGGCTCTTCGTTATAGGCCTCACCAAGATCCTGGTCGCTTGAAAAGACCGAGAGGCACTGCAGTTCCTGGCGCTGGTCTCATTGGCACGGTTAGCCGTGTTGGCAACCTGAGCACGCCGTCTAACCTTTGCCAACGTCAAATTCTTAGGAGGTAAAGCCTCCTTGGCGTCCACGTTGCCGAGGAAGTCAACGGCACTACCATCTGTGGCGTCTGTGTCCGGATTGTTAATCACGGACTTGGACTCAGCGATCTGGTCCTCACCCTCGTCGCCAGGGTAGGCGACAAGGATATCGTCAGTCAAGCTGACTTGAGACTTGCTCACTGACCTGCGAATGCCCCTTCGATTCTTGCAGTGGTTCGATGATGATGACGGAGATCGTCTGCGGAGCGGGTCGCTGCCACGCCAGGTGCAACTTGCACCTTGTTTGCTTTCGCAATGACATCAAATGATGTCAAGGTTTGGACATGAGGCTTAGCCTTCTTTGATTTTGGCTTCGCAGCCTTAATCTTTGTGAGCACAGAGGCGCCACTTGAGCTTCCGTTTCGGGGCAATACGTTGAGGTCAACGTGGAGACCTTAGGGTCGTAATGACAACGCATCTGGAGCACTGTGACAACAGGGAGCCGCAGCGCATGAATTCGGCGGCCCATCGAAGAATTTCGACACTTCAAGTGAAATGTGAGGGGTTCGCATTTGCCTCATTCTGATTGGGCTAAATTCCAATCTAAGTGGGGGAGGATGTAACGGGGTTATATGAAAGAGTGTCGTCACTCATTTGAGAATGGGTACAGAAGTCACTCATTCGTACTAGAGACTAGTGTCTAATCTCGTGGCTGGGAGCCACTCATTTCCATAGTATATTGGATTCAGTAAAGGTAATTAAAAGTTTGTATTGCAGACCAAACTTAAACTTATCTATACATATATTTAGTCTTAAACCTACTCTAACTAGCTATTAAGTCCCCTAGGACCTGGAGTTTTGAACTGTCGTTCACTAGGAGTTTGTATACTCCTGATAGCACGCTTCCTCAAGCAAGGCGCTTGGGTGACCCCGTCACACTTCGGACAATCACGTTTGAAGTGACCCGTGTCACCGCAATGAACGCATCCAGTGTCGAGCTTGCTGGTGTTCTTCTTCGAGCTATATTTTTTGTACGACTTTTCGATTCTGGCCGAGAACTGTGTTCTGTGCTTTGACTCTTTTTACCAAGTCTGTTTCCAAATGCATTTCCTTCCTAGTCTTTGTTCCTAGCTTCAGCTGTCAAAATCAGCTCTCTAACTAGTTCTGGCGTGTATTTATCCATATTTGAACTGAATAACATTCTTCTGCTAAGTTCATCGTTGGGTGGCTGTGCCTGCAGACTTCTCAACTTCGGGAGCTCTCAGATCTTTGTGCTTGTTCTTGATGTCGAACAGTTTGTACCGGTAGCTGCGCAAGTCGTCCTTTCCACACATATGAGTCTTCTGGAGTTCGCACTGCAAGCGGTACACCTTCTGCGCAGTTGTCGCTGGGTTTGTCTTGCCCTCGTAGTTGTAAACACGATCTGCCCACATCTCGGTGCCAATGATTTCTTTCGCCAGTTTCATAGACAGTGATCCTTGGATCAAAATCTTAATCTTCGCTTGTTTCTATTTCACCCTTCTTCTCGTCATCCTTGCTATCGTCCTTCACTTTTTTGCCTCGTGCTATCTGGTCAAGCAGAATCTTCTTAAACGCATTCATCATAGTGTGCTTGTAGAACGTCCAATCTTCTCCATTCCAGCGTACCGGAGCCCCAGAACGTACCTTTTTGAAAGACTTGTGCTTGGCCTTGCCGTCGTCTGAGTCGGACGAAGATGACATTGTTACAGCGCTTGAATCACTTTACGCTCTTGCTCTATTGGACACTATGTGTATTTTGGGCTCATAACCTTAACGTAGAACACACTGGGTGGACGTCAAACGCAAAGATGTCAACCTGTTAGATAGAAGGTAAATCTTAGACTGACAAACAACTAGTTGTCGCTACAGCGGACTTTCTATCATCATTCTTGATTCGAGAAGAATCATTACCAAAAGTGGGTATATTTTCCAATACAAAATCCCCTCCATCTTGCTAGACCTGCAAATCGACAACGAGCAGTATGGGTCTGGCTTGGTACTATTGTACCGGACAAAAGTGATGATACCAAGCTTCTGAGCGTAATTTAAATATCTAAAACTGTAAAAACCTATATCGACATTTAGATAGGAAATTTGACAAAAATAGTATAATTCCAATCTTAAGTGACAAGAGTAGTAATATCCGTGACAGTAGCAGTAGTAGTTATCACCTAATCTCACCCCTACATTTTCTCGCCAAGTTCAGTATACGGTAATCATCATTGCGACAGAAATAGTATATACGGAATAGAAATACTCGTGGAGAAGACCTTCACTATGGCGCGAGTTGGTCAAGCCTTAGTAGTTGATGGTTTACTTGCGCATCATTAAACAAGATGGTAGTTGCTTATCAGATGGTTGAGGTCAGTTCTATACTATTATTGTCAACAGCCCTGACGTTACAGTAGAAACATGGGGCAATCCTGAAGGGTTTCGGCGGTCTAAATTCCTCAAGATCCAACCTGATGAAGATCATCCTGTTTACGTCGACACTGGTGATATCTTTTGGAAACTGATGACGGTGACCCGAGTGGAGACGGCTCCAGGCCACGTGATCCCCCGTACGGACCAAATTGCACGTACGATACGCACTTTCCATCTAGTCGAAGGTAATCTTAATCTCCCCACTCGGTTGCAGATTGTGGTCGCAAGATATCCGTAGTTATACTTGGTTTTTCGATATCCTGGATAGCCATCCTATCGACATCATGGGAATACCATTTTTTGTGATCGAAGCAAAGCGTTGCTATCTGTTGCAGATAGTCGGGGAATCAATTTGAAATATTGTACAGCTCACATAGCCAGGAATTTTGGTCAACCTACCACTTCACGAAGAAATACAAAGACCGGATGGCGTAACGAAGCCTCTTCTCAGCAAGAAACCATTAGGACGCCCGCCGACAAAGCGTAAACGAAGTAAAGGTGAAACTGAAACGGGGGCTGCAGGAACGTACCATTGCAAGCGATGTGGCCAAGCCAACCACAACATAAGAACGTGTCGGAAGGTACCTACGTAGACGACGTTCTGATCGATGCTTCAAGTCATAAGTAAGTAAAGGTATTGTGAGAAGTTACCAAGTTCCAAAGCGTTTCCTGGGCAAAATCGCTTTGCAAACGACTAGCAAAAACGACAAGAAAATCCTTTAGTATCCGGACTGTAGTCGGCACACTTCAGCTCAACCTTGTTGGCGCAATTACTTACTACAGTACTAGCGGAGTGCGCTGATCAAAATAGAAACTAATTAGAAACGAGTTAGAAACGTTTGTTTACTTGTGACAAAAGCGGCGTACTTGATGCAATTTGTTCGCCAGTACCCGTAGGACCGTCCCTACAGGTACTGGCGAACATTTTCTAGCAGGTTCACCATCTTGCTATACTAATCTTGTCACTTAAGATTGGATCTATACTAGTTTTGTCAAATTCCCCATTTAGATATATAGGGTATTCTCGCCCGTGAATTCCAAAATTGAGGTCAGGTTAGTTCAATTACAAGTCGTTTTGGAGATACAGCCTCATGAGCAATGGCGCCTTGGTCAACCGTGACTTTCGGGAAAAGGGTTGCAGTATTTCGTGAGGTTTCATTGGTCAGATTGGCTATAATACACGGCGTCCACAGAAAAGCCCTAGCTAGGAAAGCATCGTTTGACAGTAATCTAACAAGCTGACACAAAAATGAAAGAAACCATTTATTTATAAAGGTAATTTTGCATTAGATAAGACGAGAGTGCTTCGCGGAGTGCCCAGAATATAAAACAACACAGTTAACTGGTATGCATCAGTTAACGGCTGAAGAGATGAACTTGCCTAGTAAAGCTTTGCCGAGTTCGCTTTGTAGGCCTTCATGGCGGTAGCTGTCGTGGTCTCCGTCACTCTAATACACTCTTCGACAACTTTGTTCGCGCACTTCCAGAGGAAGTCGTCTCCATTCTTGAATTGGAGGAGAAATGTCTTGCTCCTGACTACCCTCACTTCTCGATGATTATGACCTCATGACGAAGTTCGCCATTCGACCATCAGTCCTTTCAGCCTTGTACACATACGAGGAACTATCGACACTTGTTAATTGTCAAGTTAGGTTTGATCCTATTTAGAGCTCAAACGGAAAAGCAATTGCGGAGATATATTAGTTTTAGCGTGTGGTTACAATTCCTGGTATCATCAATTTTGTCCGGTACAATACTTCAATTCACATGTGTTGCAGGAACAACACCCTCACCCATGCCAGCAGAAACGTTGGAGGCATCACCTCGGATGTATACTCGATACGTAAATCACATGGTGTTGACACCACGCACAGGTACTTACGAAATCGCAAAACAAGATATTCGACGGACAAAGAAGAAGAAGAGAAAAGCTTTAATCTTCTCAACAAGTTCAAAGATCTATTTCAAGAAAACACGATAAATGCAGAAGTCTTACAGAAGAACCCTGTAATTGCCAAGGAACTCGAGGGTGTGAAGAACAATCCTACCATTATTAACGGACTGAAAGAAAGCCCAGCGACGATGCAAAGACTGGAAACTCTGAAAAACAACCCAGCAGTCATTGAGTCTTTACAAAACGCCGAGGTTGGTAAAAGCGTAGCGAAGTTGCAAACATATCTATCAAGGAGTCAGTCGGGTGAGAAGTCAGCGGACAAGACAGTATTCATTCTCTACGCTAGTATTATTTATCAGCGTCGGAGGAATAATGGGCTTGATGGATATTTTGGATCTAGCGAGTTTTTCGGAATACTAGAGCACCCACCACTAGAAACTGTCGAACATCGGACGACAATACATTGTTGAGACGTACAACCAGAAAATCAGCTTCTGACAAAGTCAAAGATTCTTTTGCCTTGATTTCTCAAGTTATGTAACAATCACTATAGCGAAACACTCTCTTTTGCCGCCACTTTGATATGATAATCATCCAGTTAAAGCCGCCACCAAAAAGAGACAACCACGATTATGAACATCTACACCACTTCTTAACTGAGCAGAGTGCCGATTTTAAATAGAAACTGCTGTTAAATCTCCACTACGGTTTATCCCTCGTTGTTGCCCTTGGCGCAATTTGTCTATCTTCATCTACTTGTTGGGTCACCACAATTAGCTATGATCGCAATCCTGCCTGTTAATACTGTGAATCTACATGTGTGTGTTAAAACTGATGAACTTTACTTGAGAGCTCGAAACCGAAGTCACGTTCTGCTCTTAACAAAATTTTAGTGTCGTCATAGGACCGTAGAAGTGATGGCGGAAGGGCTTAACCGCAAAAAATCTCATTGTATTAGTATAGCCGATTAGTATTCTTAGGAGAACACATGGTGTGTAGTTGCTACATGTGCTATATATGACGAAGTAGACACAATCAGATCTGTAATGTTTGCCCTTCTACCGTACCACCACTATTTGTAGTATTCAAGTAATTAATGTTCACAGTACGATTAATATATAAGGATATAATGAAGTCGTGGTACGAAAGTTAATAGACAAAAGGATAAGTGACTGAGAAGACTTGTTTTACCGGTGGTAGTGGGTATTAATAATTGGACTTTTTTAGGGCAGATTGGCTTTGATTCGTCTGTACTACTGACGAATAACTCGCAGATAATACGTCCACACTCAAGCATAATTGCAAAGCGCCTGTCAATGTTGAGGTCTGCTGTCGCAAGGTGAACCTATTGGGCGTTCACTCAGATCCCGAATGTTTAGAAGACTGAATGTTTAGAAGACCCACAAGATGAGATGAGTATTGTATTAGACAAGGGTATGGATGCATCTTCTTGATAATACTGTCTAAATACCTCTAACAACGAATGCACGCGTGGCAGCGTTGTCCATCAGAACTTTTCATTTGTAAGGAACGTCGTGGTAGGAATTCTTTATTTTATAATAATACTCAAAAAGGAGGCCAGCTCGACCCTCGTATATATTCTGAGTTATTGCCAATGTAAATAAGTAATGTGGCGCGAAGCCTCACCTACAATGAGCTGATCTAACGGAATTGTCGTGCTGTTTGTGCACATGCTTGTGTAAAAAACAGGAGTTGTTTCCTATGATGTGTTGTAATATCAAATTCGTGCAAGCATTACAGCGATGATATGCGGCCAGCGAGAGCGACGGACGCACACACGCAGGGTGATACGTCTACAACGCATGCTCATTTCGATTCAGCCTGAGGACAGGCAGCAAGGATGACCTGGATTCCAAGCTAGCCAAATACTGTTTCATCTGCGCCACAGAGGAGACCAAAGGGGTAGCACTGCATGTAGTTCGAGCTTCAAGCTCAAGCTTTTCCTTCATTCTCACTTTTACCTGCTAATCAACAAACAACCGTCAAGTCTCCTACATCGCCGCACTCTTCAGTCGACTTCCTTTTTAACCTCCATTAGGTTATGAGCCCAAAGCACAACTCGCACTGAAGCGCGAACAAGTCATACGACCCGGCTGTATTGAAGACTATCAACCCTTCGGAACCAGATACTCGTGTTTTCCGATACCTGTGTCACCTGATCCCTCGCATACGTGATATCTGTGACGTGTGAATCTGTGACGTGTGCCAACTTCAACTTGTTCCAACCTGCACTGACCACACACAACCAAAGTGATGAATCCTGATGATGAAATAAAACCACCTGCACGTCGCAGCCTCGCAGCAGAGCTCCAAGCGGCAGCTGGTCAGGCTACCGTGAAAACTGAGGTCGCGAGCATGCAACTCGACCCAGAGCTAGTACGCTTGCGGGCAGAAGTAATCGAACTGCGCCGACAGGCCGCTGCTACTACCAATATGGTGACCGAACTTGAGAAAATGCGGGCTGGATTTGCTCAGATGATGGCCACGCAGCCCCAGCTTCGTGCAGAGCTGGCCGAGCTCAGGTCAAACGCAATGGCTACGCCTCAGCTATACACTGAGATCGCAAATCTCAAATCGGCACTCCAAGCTGCCAAGACCGGAGCACCTACAGCACCACCGGTACCGCCGCCTGCGCAAATAGCGGCGAGGACGACTCCTCGGATCAAGGACGTGATTTGCCGCAAGTTTAGTGGGCAAGAAGTGTATCCCGGGCTTGGTGCGGGATTTGAGGACTTTACCTTGGAATATGAACAAGCTATATCTACAGAAACCCTACTAAATCAGTCACGCTGGACCTCGCAGATTAAAGCATCTGTCCTAGTCAACTTTCTTGAGGGTAAAGCTGCGCGATTCTTTCACAGCAATGTAACGCAATGGCGCATAGAAAAGCCAGACTTCAACTATGATGACTTCAAATCCAAGTTGAAGGCGGAATTTGGATGTCGACTTAACCAAGTCCAACTATGTAAACGACTAACCGCCCCCAAACGCCCACAAGACTCGTGGTCCGAATATTTGGACTACCTTAAGTACGTAGCTCGCCTCATGACAGGCAACCATAGTTTACTACTGCTGGAGACATTCTGCGCAAATGCCTGCCCAGAACTCGCCAGCACTCTGATAGCCCAGATAGACCGTTCACATGGAAATTATCTCCTGGAAGCTGATCGTATGCTAGCCCTCTTAGTAGACCTACGCGGTGATGGGCGCAAACGTGGTCAGATCGGACGTCCGTCAACTGGATCGGAACCTCCGGATAAGAGACGCAATAATACACAACCTCAGAATGGCCAGCCTCGAGGAGGCAGTAACCAGAATAGGCATATCCCGCGAAATGGTCACGGCCAGGCTCACGCCGCATCAGGAAAAACGGTTACCAAAATAGTTTGCTACGTGTGTGATGAGGAAGGCCACCGCGGCCCGGCATGCCCCAAGCTGAAGATGGCAAAGGCAGCGGTGAAACACCAAGGCCAGGCTCACAATGCTGTCACAGAGACCACCACGATTGCGCCAACGGCTGGTGAGAGTGAGGAGGAGGGGCACCTGTGGGTTGCAGCCTCGACCAGCTCGAATACTCAACCACCACCACCGCCTGAGTGGATCCTTGACTCCGGAGCAACCCATCACTTGTGTACCGACCGGACCCTCCTATTTGGAACACAACCTACCAAATTGACTATCAGGGTCGCCAACTCCGACACCATCGTCTCTTATCTCAAGGGTAGCTGCTTGCTCCAAACTACAGTCGATGGGACTAAACAAAGCATTATACTCACAAATGTATACTACTGTGAACAACTCGGCCGGAACCTACTCTCGCTATCACAGCTTCGCGCCCGTGGCCTCCGATTCGTGTTCGCGGAGACATGCACATTCTACTCGAGGGACGGGACTGTCGTTGGCGAAGCCCTCGAACGTGGCGGACTGTGGGTTGTCAATGCTACCACGATGGGTGCAACAAACTATGACGCTCAAGCCATGTTTGTAAACGTGAAAAAGAGTTCGCTACAGAAATGGCACGAAAGGCTTAGCCACATAAACTTCCAGGACTTGCTTCAAATGGTAAATAGAAATTTGGTGAATGGAGTTGAGCTAGTCAATAAGAAGATCACCTTCTGTATGGCTTGTGCCGAAGGCAAGCAGTCACGCAACGCGCAGCCCGCTCAAGACACGTCTGACTCGGCTCCCACTGATGAACAAGGCGCAGTAATATGCATGGACTTAAAAACGGATCTGAAGCCCGATCGTAATGGGCATCGTCACGTCTTCACAATTGTAGATCACTCCTCCAACTATAATCAGGTGTTCCTCATGCATACAAAGGACGAGGCATTCGACAAATTTTTACTCTTCGCAAACGATTTCCAACGGCAGTACGACCTTAAGATCAAGGTCCTACGTACCGATGGAGGGGGAGAGTTTTTGAACAAACAGTTCAACGAATATGCCGCACGTAACGGCATTCGGCTACAGAACACGCACCCAGACACGTCCGCATCCAACGGGAAAGCTGAGCGCTTCCATAGGACTCTGATGAATTCAGCCCGAGCAATGCTATGGGCGTCGTCGCTACCACAGCGTTACTGGGGTGATGCTGTACTCTACGCGTCCTACATCCGCAACAGAGTAACAACGAGAGCTAACGCCGACTTCAAGTCCCCACTAGCCGTGCTCACTGGTAAGCAACCTCGCGTCTCACATATTCTCAAGTTCGGTTCTAAGTGCACAGTATTCCTGCCATGTAAAACCGGTCGTAGTCTGCGGAAACGTGCTGAGAAAGCTATTGTACTCGGTATCTCGACTACCCAAAAAGGTTACAGACTCCTTATTCCAAGAACGAAGCGGTTCATTACCAGTCCTGACCTTCAAAACATTGACAAAATGGACGTACAGGATCCCTGTACAGCAGAAGTCCTCCATGAGCTTCATGGAGAAAATGCTACCTCAAATCCGGTTAGTGTCGGCACGTCAAACCAAGTAGCACAACCCGTGCAGATGCCGACTATCACCGACCCAAGTGAAGAAGAAGTTGAAACTGGCGTTCCCGAAGATTTTGGACGGCCAATCCCTGCTGGTGTCCTTCGCCGCGTCTTCGGAAAACGCAAGCCCACTGTACCTGCTGAATTCAAGCTGCCACGATCATTTATTGACGCCTTCGTAGGACCCGCCCACGCAATGATGATCATTAAGGCCGCGGATCATGAAAGAGAACCACAGTCGGTCGCAGAAGCCAAACGCAGCAGACACTGGGCAGAGTGGAAGGCAGCCATGGACAAGGAACTCGCTGAATTGGACGCAAATGGGACATGGGAGCTGGTACAAGCACCCGATGGAGCCAACATTGTCACGTCAAAATGGGTCTACAAAATCAAATTTGACAGCAACGGCGAGCTAGAGCGATTCAAAGCTCGATTAGTAGCACGTGGGTTCACCCAGAGGTATGGTGTCGATTTTGAATCGACATTCTCTCCAGTATTGAAGATTTCAAGCTTACGATTCATTATCATGCTAGCCGCGGTTTGGAGAGTGAAACTACGCCAAGGTGATGTCCCGAACGCATATTTGAAGTCGGCTCTTGACAAACCAATTTACCTCAAGCCTCCTGCTGGAACAACTAGTGCAAACGACAGGCGCGTATGGCTACTTCTAAAAGGGCTATATGGCTTGAAACAGAGCGGTAAGCTGTGGAACGACCTCATCGATTCGTTCTTACAAGCACAGGGTTTCCAGAGATCCCAGATGGATCCGTGCCTTTACTACCTTCGGTATCACGACAAACTTTGCGTTTTGGGGCTCTACGTGGATGACATCTTACTTGTAAGCCAAGACTCGGCGTTGTCCGATCACATAATGTCTAAACTCACTGAGCGTTTTCATATTAAGGACCTCGGAGACGCGCGAAAATGCCTCGGAATCTGGATTGACTATACTACGGACGGAATCACTATTCACCAGGAGCAAACTACGCTGGATCTACTCGCTAAAATGGGAATGCAGGAGTGCAAAACAGCTCCCACTCCAATGGAAGTCAACCATCACTTCTTTGGGGAGCATGGAGACCCATTTCATGACACCACACTGTACCGCGAAGCAATTGGCAGTCTGCTTTGGATATCAAATTGCACGCGCCCCGATATCGCGACCGCAACAAATTGCCTCTCTCGATTTGTATCATGTCCAACTTCGGTTCACTGGAAGGGGGTAAAGAGGATCCTCCGTTATCTGAAAGGTACGACCAACTCTGGGTTATTTTACAAGTTTGGCCATGGTATTGCGTCGAAACTACAAACGATCATCTACTCTGATGCAAACTGGGCCGGAGATTCATCCAGTGCGAAGTCAATTAGTGGGTCAGTCCTTCAGATAAATGGCATGACCATTTCGTGGTCGTCGCGAAAGCAAACCACCGTTGCACTGTCAACTATGGAGGCGGAGTATGTTGCTGCATGCTCCGCTGTCCAGGATTGTATTGCAATACATCAACTTCTTCAAGAACTTGGGTTGATGCAGCAAACTGATGCTGTTCTATTACGCGTGGACAATCAATCGGCGATAAAATCAATGAGAAACGTGATCTCCACTCAGCGAACACGCCACCTACAGATCAAATATCACTTCATCCGAGATGCAATTGCCAACAAGAAAATTCAAGTAGAATATTGCCCGAGTCAACAACAGCTCGCCGACGTTTTTACCAAAGCCACGGAACGCATCATCTTTGGACGATTGTGCAGCATGCTTCGACTCACAAGTCATGCTTGAGGGGGAGTGTTGTAATATCAAATTCGTGCAAGCATTACAGCGATGATATGCGGCCAGCGAGAGCGACGGACGCACACACGCAGGGTGATACGTCTACAACGCATGCTCATTTCGATTCAGCCTGAGGACAGGCAGCAAGGATGACCTGGATTCCAAGCTAGCCAAATACTGTTTCATCTGCGCCACAGAGGAGACCAAAGGGGTAGCACTGCATGTAGTTCGAGCTTCAAGCTCAAGCTTTTCCTTCATTCTCACTTTTACCTGCTAATCAACAAACAACCGTCAAGTCTCCTACATCGCCGCACTCTTCAGTCGACTTCCTTTTTAACCTCCATTATGATGGCGTGAATTGTTTTGCGCGAGTAGGATACGGCAGTGTGGAATAGACTTCGTTGTACATGTGTGGTATTAGAGAGGTGATGATGGTGGTGGTAAGTGGTAAGAAATCGTTGTATTCAAATAACGTCGGGGTGCTGTATTCATCATAAACCAATTTGTTTCATTTGCAGCACTACCACATGAACAACAACATCTACTCCGCTCCTAACAGCACCTCACTTGATGAAAAGTTGGTTGGAGAGGTGGTACTACGTGCAACGACACCTGAAAGTCGCAGTGGGAGATCCTGTCAACAGACGTATGTACCGGACCTCCATCCGAATGTGACGATCCCAACACCGTTCGTTGGCAGCAAACTGCTGCCACCCAAGCCAACTTCAACAACTACTCGACTTTTCTCACTGACCACTCCTACTGCGGATGTGATACCACTGGTAGAAACGACAATCACCGGCGTTAACAAGGTTGACATGTTCAATTACATGGCAGCAGCGGAAGCTCTTATTCGACAACGCCGACGAATTCAGCAGAGGAAATACCGACAGCAGCAGCGCGAGTACATGGACAATCTCGAGAATGGCGTCCGGAAGATTCAAGAAGAGATACAAATGCTTGAGCAGCAACTCCAGTACACTTCTATCGGTTTCCCAATATCACAATCGCTGTGGGGTGTCGCGACAGAATACTTTCGACTTTTTCGCCATGGTTTCACACCACATACTGATGCGGAGTACGCTTGTGCGTTGAAAGTGCTTGAGTCAACTATGGCACTAAACGTTAGAGACGGTTCCGTGCGTGGACCCAAAGCGATACTGACGAAATGGATAACGTTTTCGCTCTGCTTCGATGACGTATTTGTGGACCTCCAGCGTCTTGAGAAGGGTCCAGTTGACTCGGTAGTCGCTACGGTCACCACCAGCATCACGATTTCCACTGATTCGTTGCGCTTAGTTTTTCCTCATTTAACAGAGGAGGGTGGAGTGGATAGAAGTACTAGCAGAACTGCGAGTTCGCTTGCTGCCAAACTACTTGGTCAACGACTGGTAATCCGGGGATCTGTCACATTTGAATGGAATAATACCATAGGCCTCGTAAGTAGGCTCCAGAGTCAGTCGGATATGCTAACACCACTTTTGCGAGTGCTAGGTAATTTGGAGGACGTGAGTCGCGTATTCGATGGTTCCTTAGTGACGCCGGAATGTAGTTGGCCGCAAGTTATGGTGTAGCAGTGCTCGGAACACATTTGTAACATGATCATTGCCAACACTGGACACATGAACTTCTAGCGCCTCTTCGGAAGATCTTCATTCTCTGACGCGAAGTCCCCCCGAGTGGGGCAGAGAAGGAAAGATGGGGTGGTCATGTGCATCAAGCACGGAAGCAGCGCCGTGCTTGGTGATTACCACCAAGATGTTTCAACTACGCTGCAGCATGTGGGGCAAGGTGACCCCCACGTGTGTTCACGATCGACACCAAGGCGCGACTGACCTGGCGGACCCATCGCGTTAACGATTGCGCTGCCAAAGCACTGAGGTCCCGGTAAACCCGCAAGTGTTCTAGTTAACCTACCGAAGCGCAAGGAAAAGGTGCAACCTTCGCGCTCAGCTCAAGCACCACATAAGATTGAACGTCAATCAGGCATAGCCTCTAGCGATACCAGGAATCTATAGTATTAAATAGATGACCTCCTTCCTCCTCCTGAACTTCATATGTAGCTGCGTTATCCATAATATCACGCACTGTGCAATCCTCGGTGCGTTTGAAATGCATCCAACGGACTACATGTGCGTTCGTCTAACCCACCAGCAATCTATTATTCGTTTCTACGAATTGACGAGAACATAGCTACACTAAAGATTTTCGTAAAACACTTTAATCACATACCATCCAGAACGCGGTTGCATGATATCAGGGTAGTAGTGGTGAGGTGTAGCGTGAATGACATCCACTGGCGACCCGGGTTTGGTAGTAGAGGAAATTTTGGTTAGTAGTGATACTACTAATACTAACCAAATTCAGACGCAACTAGAATACTATAGCATTAGTAGCGAGGCTTCGGCGATAGTATTATTAATACTAATAGCACTACTATTATCACTACTACCGATGTGTCTACCATATCTGACGCTTGCCCGCTTCCATGCGCCTGATCTCAAGCCGGTTGGTGCGCAGTATGAGCTACGCTCGTTGCCGGTTCTCGTTCTTAATGAACTCATCATGAATGATCCGGTAGAGAACACGCGTTCTTGGAACGCCGTCGAGGAACCACGTCCCAGCCATACGCGTGCAAGCTTCGCGGCAGATGGATACTTTTTTCGCCAACCTCGGCGAACCATCGGCACACGTCGATGTTCCAGCAAAGCTGCTCAACATTCCAAACTCGAACGTTGCGCTTTCTATCTCGCATGCTGAGCTTGGATAACACCTTTTCATATTCATCTTTGTCCGGATATTGTTTTCTTGCTACTTCAGCCCACTCAATCCGGAGGTTCAGCCACTCCTCCAAAATCACATCTGCCTGAGCATTGAGTGTTGCGTTTGCAGTGCTCTCCTCAGCTGGTTGGGATACTTCTTCGCCGTATACCAATTCAGCCTCATTGTCGGAACTGCTACGCTCTGCTCGTGGTGAAGTTGTAGTAGATTGCACTTCATCATCTCCCTTCTCATCATATGCATGTAGTCCCTTGTAGAAAACGCGATGTTCGAAGCGCATCAGCGCTTTTGTTTCCTCCAAAATTGTGTCAGTCACCGCTTCTGCAGTGTGGTGAAGCAGATAAGAAGTTTTCCGATCTCGATCTCGTCCCGTCAATCAAGATCAAGAGCAATCCCTCTCTACGGTGATCCTCGATATAGTGACATTCACTATAGTGACCAAGTGAATGCGTGCGCCATCATCCCCGTCCAAGACGATTGTACCCACGCGATATCGATCCTGACAGGTAAATATCGATCTTAGCCTTATTATAGGTATTAGGGAGCCAGTGCATTATGGATAGCCACAGATGGGAAGCATAGGACATTAACCATTAATTCAGAGTTGTTTTTACCTTCTACTACACAAGTCCTCCTTCATCTACGCTATTCCGGGTAGGGATACACAAGATTGGCCTTCCCGACGCCACGCAGGATCAAGATCGACACTAAGTAGAACCCCTACGCCCAGACTGCTTGGCTGGACGTTCGTCAACCCTCAAATCTCAAGACCCCGCTATAGGAAGCGGCAAGCACGCATTGGAACCATTGGATAAAGGTCACACACCGACTACAAGACCCCCCGAGCTAAGATCGACACTGGTCGAGGCAAGATCGATCGAGTACAACCAAGATCGAAGCTCAACAACTACGCGGCGCAGCGAGTAGAAGTATCCCCGCTGCTGCCACCTCTCCCGCTGTCCTGTCAGACAGCAAGATCGACTACAAGCGCGTCTAATCGAGATCACCCGAGGAGCGATCTAGTCCCACCGACGGGTACACAAGGTGAGATCAAGAAACTTCACGGAAGATCGGAGTACCCCCTCCGTCAGTCGGCAGTTCGGGCGCAGTGTGCAAGAGGACTCCTGCGATCTTGCGATTTCGCAGAACCACTTCGCCACAATGGTGCGCGTGCCCGGATCTTTGGGTGACTCGGGATTTCACCGTGAGTCCCATGAAGAAGCGCATGCTGATCTTAGATCAGGGAAACCAGCGTCGTTGGAGATCGGATCACCAACGACACCGCTGAATCAAGATCGATCCGCGAATCGGCAGAGCTTTGGGAGGAGCTCTACCGACGGAACAGAGGAAGGTCCGGCTACGGACCTAGAAGAAAAACCTCTACCCCCTCCCCAGGTTCCTTCGGGGACCCCAGCAGATCCCGACTTGCGTCGCGATCTGCAGGACGAAAGTCCATCGGCGAAAGCCATCCAAACGCTCGTCTCCAAGTCGAGCACAAAAAAGAAGTCAGCAAGATCGAAGCCCCTACGGAAGAAGTTGAAAGCACCAGGATCGGACGCTGATGACCAAGACGATCTTAAAACAGTATGGACTGATGAGTCCCTCGAGATCGCATACCATAAGAAGGAACTTCACACCTTCTTGATCAAGAATCCCGTTATGCAGATTATCAAGCCGAAGATCATTAGTGATTTAAAAGGCCCAGTGCAGAAACCAACTGCAAGATCGAGCAAGCTAGAAGCTACGAAGGCGCTATTACAACTGATCAAGGAAGGTGGGATCATCACAGGATCGTTCGACGCTAATGAGCTATTCGATACGAGACTCAGTACGATCAACACGGCTTTAATGTCGATCTTCGATCTACTGAAGCCCTTGGTAGGCGAGAAGAACGTAACCTCTAAGGTCACGACCAGATCAACCGACGACATGCTAAGATCGTTGCCAGCACTCACATTGGAAGATCAGACAGGAACATCCTCACATTACGAGTCGGCGACTGAAGAAGTGGACACTGACAGTGCAGATGACCCACCTCGGATGACGCTGGGCCCTTCAGGAGCTGCCATGTTACGGCAGCGTGGAGATCATGAGACCAAGCGAGTAACGGATGTCATCGCACCAAACATGACACAAGGATCGAATGCGAAGTTGGAATCGTACTTCCAAGCGGCAATGAGCCGATTCTTGAAGGAACAACAAAGCCCTGCCAATCCCGGGATCTTAGCACCAGCAGAAGACCGAGATGTGGATATGGAGTCTGTGGGATCGCTAGATCGACACCCAAGTCCTCATGAATACGACCCAGATGATCTCGATCTTGATCCTCCCAGACGCGCGACTGTAGCATCAGCATCAGCCATGACCACCGGAAGATCGACAAGTGTTCCACGTATACGAGTATCTGCCATGTCTGAACTCAAGGAGTTCGCGGGGAGAGAAGGGGACGAAGATCGAGCCAGGGCCTGGCTTAGCAAGGTAAAGTCTGCCTTTATGCGAGATCAAGCTCCAGACGAGGAAAAGTGTCTGGTGTTCGGCGATCTCCTCACAGGATCGGCTCGAAACTGGTATCGACAGCTTAGTCGCACAACACGCAGTACCTGGAAGGATTTGCTCCGCAACTTCCAGGTTCAGTATTGTGGACGAGGAGTGTCAGTCGCGAGGCAATATTACCACGCGCGCAAGAGATCGGACGAATCTCCGTTGGAGTATCTGTATCGGCTCAATGTGGCAGGACTCAGGGCCCGCCTCCAGATCAAGGATGGACCTTCGGAAGTCCGACGTGAACACGTGGAGCACTTCATTGAAACTCTTGATGACCGCGATCTTGCAGATCACCTGGCTTTACTACGAATCCCAGATGCTGACACCTTGGAAGAAGCACTCCGATCTCGGCAACGAGCGAAGGCACGACAAAGTAAGGCTGTATATGGATCAATCAAGCCTCGTCAGAAGAACAGCGGTGCGGCAGCCCCGTCTGCTTCAACTCGGGCCGTCAGAACTGTCAAGACGATCTCAGATAGCAGTGAGTCTGAAGAGGACTCTAGTGGATCGGACGGCGAAGCAGGATTACGTCGTGTCTACCTCGCAGCATCTGGAAACAATGAAGGGCAGCAAGATCAAGATCAAAGGAACCAAGATCGCAGTCGCTCGGAGACCGGAAACAATCGTGCACAACAGGATCGACATGATATAGGTTCACCACCTAAACGATGCTCACACTGTGGGTCGCGCAAACATAGCGATCTTGGGTGCTGGGGACGTCTAACGTGCGAGAAGTGCGGCCGCAAAGGGCATCCCTCAGATCGCTGCCTATTCACATGCAAGGCATGTGGTGACATCCACGAAGCAGGAAAGTGTACCATGGAGGAGTTTTACAACTTGATCCGGCAATGGTACAATCCCACCAAGCACGCTGGCATGTTGCCAGAGACTGCAGAGAAGATGTTAAACTAGGACGCTCGCCGGTTTGGAAACCGGTATGAGACGAGCGTTCTAGCTACTGCATTTATGCATATGTCGAGAAACAATCGGAGGCAACAGTTAATCAACTGATCGATCCGATCGACAATACATGTGATCTTCTGGAGAAATCCACCGCTACAGTGTCAAGTCTACGCCAGATCGATGAATATGCAAGATCGAGTGTGATGATGGCTCTTGAGATCTCCCCTGGGGAATCGCGGGGTTACTGGAAGTATCATGTTCCAGACAAGAAGTTCAAGCAATCTAAAGCTATGGGGAAGATCAACAACAAAAAAGCAACTTTGCTATTTGACAGTGGTGCCGAGGTGTCCATATTGGATGCCACCTTTGCTCGTAAGGTCGGGTGCCACATTGATGAGAATCAAACGTTGGAATGCGAAGGTGTTGGACGATCTCCATATAAGATCGAGGGACGTACTCGTCTCAAGATCACGCTGGCAGGATCGCTAGTGTACCTTTTTGATGCATGGGTGGGGCCGCCCACTGGAGGTCAAGATCTGATACTAGGAATGGACTTCATGGTGCCAGCGGGTATCCGCCTCGATCTCGCTGATGGGACAATATGTCTGCCCGACGAAGTTCGCCTTCAGATGGCTGGTAGGCGCCCTCTCTACGGTGACAAGGTCGAACATGTGTGCTGGAAGGATCACTACTGGATCGATGTCGGACAGACGGCCGAAATCAGGCTACGAGGTCAGACGTCTAACCAGTATAAGCTATGGGTCACCAGGGGAGATCGATGGGTACCAACGATGACAGTCGGACCAGGAAAGACACGTTACCTACAGGTAACCAATGTGAGTGATCGTGCACTAACTCTTCATGAAGGATCGAGAGTCGCAATGTGGTTGAGTGGAGATCGTATTCCTCGAACTCCGGGATATGTATCCGTCGGATCGAGGAGGTACGCCGAATGGCAAAATCTCGCATATCAGGCAACTACAGATGAAATCAGTGAAGCGGGTACCAACGAGCAGATCACCGGCCGATGGTGGAGCGTCCCGAGTACGTAACACCAACGGCGATCTTACCACGGCCGGTAAAAGCCATTCACAATGTCAAGATCGCAGGGAATGGGGACGCAAGCCCACCGTCAACCGAGGTTACCTGACCAAGGCAAGATCGACCCTGCTAACAGTAATAATCTTCGCACCAAGGTCGCGGCAGACATAAGCGATCCTACGATGGATGATGAAGTTTGTATCAAGGAAGGGGGAACCTTGTTCGCAGAAGATGTGGAAGATCAAATGGCTGTGCTACCAGAGGTGACCACAACCACGGAGGAAGTCAAGATCGAAGATCTTCAAATAGGTGATGTCAATATCAACACCCAGGAGGAGATCGAACGTCTTGTGCAGATTATCTGGAAACGGAAACACCTCCTTATCGGAAAGGGCAATGCCTTACCACCAGCGGCGAAGGGAGTGATATGTGACATAGATGTGGGAAACGCAAAGCCAGTCGCTCAACGATGTCGCAAAGTGGCGATACAGTTCCGTGAAAAGTTGCATCAACTCATCAAGGGACTACTATCCGCTCGAATGATCCGACACTCGACATCTCCTTGGGCGTCACCCATAGTGGTGATCATCAAGAAGAATGGAATCGACATCCGGCTATGTATCGACTACCGCCTGGTTAATAGTCTGACAAGGCTCATGGTATATCCCATGCCTCTGATCAATGATTTGCTGGATGATCTCGATAAAGTTTCCTGGTATTGTTCTTTGGATATGGCCAGCGGTTTCTGGGTAGTGCCTATGACGGACCGAGCCCGATCGATCTCGGCATTTATTACGCCGTTTGGGCTATTTGAGTGGAATCGAATGCCATTTGGACTTAAAAACGCTCCCCAGATCTACCAGAGACTCCTAGACAATGCCTTATATGGATTCGTGAAGGAGACCCAAGATCAAGATCGATCTGAGCGAAAGGACGTATTCGAGACAGGAGAACCTGATCTAGAAAGAAATGAGTCAGTGTTGGGACGTCGATCTTACATCGACGACATACTGGTAACCGGAAGATCGTGGGACGCGTTATGCGAAAAGGTGGAAAGGTTGTTAGATGCCTGCGACGAGTGGAATTGTCCATCAGTGTCGCCAAAAGCTTCTGGGGTCAGCAAAGGGTGGATTACCTAGGACATCGTGTATCAGCCGAGGTTTGGAGACACATCCAAAGATTTGTCGGCTTTACAAGAATTACCGTTTCCCACCAACCTAAGATCGATGCAATCATTCTTGGGAAGTCTCAACTACTACAGTCGATTTATTGAAGACTTCGCGATCTACGCATCTGTTCTGTACGAACTACGCGAGGCGGATTTCTATGAGATCGCTCGAAGGACAAAATCGACTGGGGACGATGAGAATGTTGCCACAGGAGAGGGTAACAAGTGGACTGAGGCTAGGATAGCGTTCGCCACTTTAAGAACAAGATCGTGAATGCTCCGATCTTACAGCACTTCGATGTGGATCGACAACCGGTGGTGGTAGTATACGCCAGCAATGGGCGATCTCAGCGGCCCTGATGCAAGAACACGATGGAGTGTACAAGCCAGTAACTTTCACCAGTCGCACGCTCAAGCCGAACGAGATCAACTATGGTATGGTCGATAAAGAAGTGTTGGCCCTGCTCAGGATACTAGACATCTGCTATACTCAACTCGTGACAAGATCGATTAAAGTATTGACGCGCCACTCCACATTAGCGTGGCTGCTTCACTCATCCGGGCTGCAAGGAAGATTAGGACGATGGGCTGCACTTCTATCAGCTGGACCCTTGAGATCGTGAAATGCACCAAAGGGGAGGATGAGATCTTGGGTGTGATCGCGGCAAGTATTACGCCCCGTAAAGAAGTAGACTCGATCTTGACCTCGATCGCTCCCAGGAAGCAACCACGACAAGTGATCTCGATGCCACCTCCAACAGTGGAACCAGGTGAACGGTTGTTAGTCGTTAGTTTCGATGGATCTGCACGTGTGAAACGAAGTGGCGGAGCATACAGTGGAATAGTGTGGAGTCTACCAGACTGGACAGTGATCTCAGCAGCATCGAAGTATAAGCTCGATCTTACGGTAAATGAGGCTGAGTATCACGGTCTGCTTCTATGCCTCGATCTCCTGTCAGATATGGACAGGGGACGCCTGATTATCTGTGGAGATTCTAATCTTGTGATCCGACAAATGAAGGGTGAGATCGAATGCAAGGCCCCGGGGTTAACGTTGTTAAGACAGCAAGCACTTGAACGTCTCCGATCTTGGCCCACCCATGAGTTCTTGCATATGAAGCGTGATTGGAATCAAAGTGCAGACAGTTTGGCGAGTGCCGCATTACGTCGCGAAAGTGGAGTTGTGATTGTCAAAGAAGAGGAGCGCCAAGATCTGATGACTCTCAATAGATTGGATGAGTTGCTAATAGCTAAGGACGATGCAACCCAGTCAAGATCGCTGCAGTCACACAAGATCGCGTAAGGAATGCCGTCCTCAAGTGCTACAAGAAGAGATCGTGCAAGGATGAGGATGAGAACGTATTAACCGAGCTCAAGACGAGGAGAAATGGATCGTCGATCTTAAGGCTTACCTGCGAGGGGACGTACAAGATCTTACGTCGACTGAAGCGAAAAGCTGTTCTAAGATCGCAGATCGCTATGAGACGGATGAGTCAGGATTACTGTTTTATTTTCCACCGACCAAGCAGTCAGACGAAGATCGCGATCTTGTCGCCAAGCTCGTAGTGCCTGAAACATTACAACACGATCTTATGCATCACTATCATTCGAGTCTGGAAGGTGGCCACCAAGGTATCGGACGGACATACCACAAGATCAGAGCTCATTTTCATTGGCGTGGATTATATCAGAGTGTGCAACGCTACGTGGGTCAGTGCATAGACTGCGAGACGGGAAAGGTCGGCCTACGATCCACGGGGAATCGCCCGGTAATTTGCAAGCTACGTACCCATTCCAGATTATCGGCATGGATCACATACCGTCGTTACCAAGATCGTACAAAGGAAACACCGAGTTGCTGATCTGGATCGATCTATTCACTGGATATGTGATCGCAAGAGCTAGTGCATCGCGAACAGCTCAGACCGTCGCCGAGAATTACGAAGAATGTTTTTCGTCGGTTCGGTGCAAGCGAGGCTATCCGACATGACCGAGAGCCCGGTTTTATGTCTGACTTCTTCAGATCGTTCAACAAGATCGTGGGACAGAGACAGCGAGCAACAATGGCATACCGCCCGCAAGCAAACGGTACAACCGAACGGATGGTGGGAACATTGACACGTGCAGTCAAGATGTATGTGGAGGATATCGACCAGCGAGATTGGGACGAATATGCTGAGCGCCTCACCTTCGCACTCAATACTGCCCAAGATCGCGTCCGAGGAGATACCCCATTTTATCTGTTACATGGCTGGGACCCGCGATCTACGTTGGAAGCAATGATACCATTAGGATCAACGAGAAGACGAGATCGTGAACCTCGCCGGTGGCGATATCGTATCCAGAAGCAATATCAGCAAGCACGCGAGAGCAGGTTAATGAGAGATTACGTGTTGCGATCCAAGAAAGGTCAGATCGACACAATGAAACGGTCCGACCACATGAGATCGAAGTTGGAACTCAAGTGTGGCTGTATCTAGATCGAGTCAAGGAAGGATATGCGCGTAAGCTGGCACATATGTGGCACGGTCCCTTTCGTGTGTTGGAACTGGTTGGAGAACATGCAGTACGTCTTGAGATTGCCGGTACCGAATATCGACTCTTCCCGGTGGTGCATGTCTCTAAGATCAACCTGTACGACAATTCCGGACCGTCCCCAGACGCGGTTGACAATACAAGATCAAGATCGATTCGATTTTGATGAAGCCTTGTTACCGAAGACAGCTGGGTACGAGATCTAGATACCGGCGAATATGAAGTTGAGAAGATCGTAGACATGAGATCGGGGAAGCGCACGCGATATGGACGTACATTGCGTGAATTCTTGGTGCACTGGAAAGGATATGACGAACCGACATGGGTAGATGAAGCCGATCTTAATTGTGGAGCTCTACTGTATGACTATTTGCGAGATCGAACGAATCGAAATCGATTCGAGGTCATGCAATCACATGAGGAGCCATGAGGAGGCGAGATCGTGAAGTGAGTCGGTCGCATCACGAAAAACTAAGTGAAGGATATATCGGACGGCGATAAATCAGGTGGACAAGGGTGAATGATACATGTGAACCGACTAGATGGCTATAAGTCACAAGATCGAAGGCGTTAATATCTTAAGAATGACGCATAAAAGGAAGGAAATCAAGAAGAAGAAATGGATTAATCAAGAAGATTACAGCACCGCTATGTTAGAGGCTGGCTGAGAGAAGAAGATGGCACGTTGACGAACTTGTCTTGAAGACGAGGAATACGCGTCGCTGGATGGTCCGCAGAAGATTGGCGATATTGTAGACGCCAGGGTTCCGCAAGATCAACAGCGGACAGCGCATCCTCAAGCGACGCAGCAGACACATCTGGATACCAAATCTTGGGATGACGCGGCTTGGGGAAGTGCAGAGAAAGAAAGGGTCCAGCAAGACGTCCAGATCGCAATATTGTTGACGCAGAGCCGGGATGATGAGGTGTCGAAATAGGAACTGCTTCCAGGCGGCTCCAGCCCGAGATCGACGCTGACGACGACCTTCATGGTAAGCTGATAAGGCTGCGTCAGCAACACACATGTCTTCTGAGATCGGCAAGAAATGACTCGACTCCCAGATCGCCTGAAGGTGCTTCTCCTCATACTCCAGATATTTCTCACAAAAACCATGAGGCATAAAGTCAACCATGAAGGAGAGAGGTCCTTCGGTGGACTCCAGAGACGCCCACGGTGGAGGAGTAAGAGACATCAAGCATCCACAGCAGGTCCCGTAACAAAATCTTCGATCTCGATCCGAGAAGGTGTGGCTGAAGAAGCCACGTCTGGAAATAGCCATTCAGAAACACCGAGCAAAAGGTGACTCAACACCTTGGTGTTCAAGGTGGAGACGCTCAAGTGACTCACGCGTCGACATCCCAAGGGAAGACGTCCGCTGAGCGAGCGAAATAGACGCCTGGTGATCAAGCTGGGAATCCACTCTGATCTTGGAACCTTGGGGTGTGGCGGAGTCAGGGTGGTGGCCTCGGAGGACTGTCGAATATCCGGAAGTGATTTACCCGCACCAGACTCAAGATCGCTGTCATCGGGAGCAGAATTAGGGCTACCCATGGGAGGATCGACCTCCGGAGACTGCTCGGACAGGTCGTCGGAAGGAATATTATCACTTCCCTCGCCACCCAAGTCGATAGGATGGCCGGCAGTTCCTGAAGCACCTGATCTCCCCCCGACGACTTGGATCGACGAAGATCCGAACGAGATTTAGCTAAAGCCGCCACTCAGGATCGTCTGTATCATCCTGCTCAGGAGAGCCATCTTCTTGCTCGATCTCGGACTCTTGAGGAAGATCAAGAGAGCCGCCTTCCTGCTCAGGAGACCATCTTCTTGCTCGATCTCGGATTCTTGAGGGAGATCAGGGAGTTCAGGTTCAGGGACGTCAGGATCCGGACCCTCAGAATCAGGAAGATCGTCAGGAGAATGGGAGGATGAAGATCGAGCCGTCGAGTCTTGCGAGATCGAGTTGGGGACGATTCCGACCCAGATCGAGGACGCGTCAGACTTGCCGGGGCCGGAAGAGCGACGTCTTGATGAGGGAGCGTGCCACAGCCCAAAATCGACTATAAGCGTCCGTGTAATGAGCTGAGAGAGCAGCATGCTCTACCCGTAGAGCAGCAAGCTCCCGCTTCTGGCTCGCGAATTGGTGATCCACTTGGGTACGAGCAGTCTGAAGATCAGCGACCTGTTGCTCTAAACGGGAGATGTTGGCCCTCATAGAGTCAACATGATTCCCACGAGCGCGAAGTTCAGCCGAGCCTTATCCAGACGCTCAGACGAAGACGCAACCTTCGCCACTGCTTGATCTCGCTCGGATTGAGCCTCATGACCTCGCGCGGAATTGATCCCGCTCCTCTTGGAGACGAGCGATACGTCGATCTTGTGCGCTGATCTGACGCTGGAGCTGGAGAGCAGCCGCTTCTAGTGAAGCCTCCGACCGCTCCAGCGCTTGACACCGCTGCTGAGCCTTGGATAAGTCTTGATCTCGATCCTTCAGGCGCTGACGGACTTCCAGCAGCGACTGATCTTGGTTTTGATCACGCTGACGAGCAGCAATCAGCTCCTGATCTTGATTAAACAAGAGACGGGCAAGCGCAGTGGGAGGGGGGGGAACCAAGATCGGGATGACTGGTCAGAGCAGCCAGTTGGGCTTGGAGGTTCTGGACCTGGCGCTTCAAAGTGTCATCTCGTCTTCCAGACATAAGATCGTACTCTTAGAGGTGGCCTGCAGTTCGTCGAAAGCTTTCGAAGCTTAGAGACCCTGTCTAGCTTCTCTTCAAGTTCTTCAACTGTGGATTTGCTCTCCACCAGCTCTGCGTTAGAATCCTCCAATGCCTCGATCAGCGCGTCATACCGATCTTGCAAAATTTAGCGAACGGCATGGCCTGAGATCGGAGGTGATTCAATTTTCGATGCAGATCGCCCATGTGACGAAGAGAGTCTACGTGAGCATGTTGAAGGTCTTCATGATCATCTTGCAGTTGGCGGAAGATCGACTCACGACTGATAATGTCCTCCACACCTCGTAGAGAAGCTTGAACGTCTCGGAGCGACGCTTGAACGACTTGTAAATCCACATGAGATCGATGAACATGAGCCGTCGGCGCGGAATGCAACCGATGACATTCCGGACATGAAGAATGAGGGTGGGGTGGTGAATTGGAGGACGCGTCAGGATCGACGGCAGCAGCGGCTGCCACCGCGAGTAGGCCCAATTGGCCCGGTGGCATAGTCGATCTTGGGGAGGATGAAGGATTGGAGGCTTGATCTTGGACCATGGAGAGGATGGGCGCTGAAAGGAGATGCGATGCGGCGAGTGAAAGCAGTTGTGCTGCTACCACTCGCGCAGGGGACGGTTGTGGTGAAGCAGATAAGAAGTTTTCCGATCTCGATCTCGTCCCGTCAATCAAGATCAAGAGCAATCCCTCTCTACGGTGATCCTCGATATAGTGACATTCACTATAATGACCAAGTGAATGCGTGCGCCATCATCCCCGTCCAAGACGATTGTACCCACGCGATATCGATCCTGACAGGTAAATATCGATCTTAGCTTATTATAGGTATTAGGAGCCAGTGCATTATGGATAGCCACAGATGGGAAGCATAGGACATTAACCATTAATTCAGAGTTGTTTTTACCTTCTACTACACAAGTCCTCCTTCATCTCGCTATTCCGGGTAGGGGATACAAAGATTGGCCTTCCCGACGCCACGCAGGATCAAGATCGACACTAAGTAGAACCCCTACGCCCAGATTGCTTGGCTGGACGTTCGTCAACCCTCAATCTCAAGACCCCGCTATAGGAAGCGGCAAGCACGCATTGGAACCATTGGATAAAGGTCACACACCGACTACAAGACCCCCCGAGCTAAGATCGACACTGGTCGAGGCAAGATCGATCGAGTACAACCAAGATCGAAGCTCAATAACTACGCGGCGCAGCGAGTAGAAGTATCCCCGCTGCTGCCACCTCTCCCGCTGTCCTGTCAGACAGCAAGATCGACAACAAGCGCGTCTAATCGAGATCACCCGAGGAGCGATCTAGTCCCACCGACGGGTACACAAGGTGAGATCAAGAAACTTCACGGAAGATCGGAGTACCCCCTCCGTTAGTCGGCAGTTCGGGCGCAGTGTGCAAGAGGACTCCTGCGATCTTGCGATTTCGCAGAACCACTTCGCCACA
>VOQZ01002137.1:0-14277 GCA_008079305.1 Phytophthora palmivora
TCGACTTTTCTCACTGACCACTCCTACTGCGGATGTGATACCACTGGTAGAAACGACAATCACCGGCGTTAACAAGGTTGACATGTTCAATTACATGGCAGCAGCGGAAGCTCTTATTCGACAACGCCGACGAATTCAGCAGAGGAAATACCGACAGCAGCAGCGCGAGTACATGGACAATCTCGAGAATGGCGTCCGGAAGATTCAAGAAGAGATACAAATGCTTGAGCAGCAACTCCAGTACTTCTATCGGTTTCCCAATATCACAATCGCTGTGGGGTTGTCGCGACAGAATACTTTCGACTTTTCGCCATGGTTTCACACCACATACTGATGCGGAGTACGCTTGTGCGTTGAAAGTGCTTGAGTCAACTATGGCACTAAACGTTAGAGACGGTTCCGTGCGTGGACCCAACCCAAAGCGATACTGACGAAATGGATAACGTTTTCGCTCTGCTTCGATGACGTATTTGTGGACCTCCAGCGTCTTGAGAAGGGTCCAGTTGACTCGGTAGTCGCTACGGTCACCACCAGCATCACGATTTCCACTGATTCGTTGCGCTTAGTTTTTCCTCATTTAACAGAGGAGGGTGGAGTGGATAGAAGTACTAGCAGAACTGCGAGTTCGCTTGCTGCCAAACTACTTGGTCAACGACTGGTAATCCGGGGATCTGTCACATTTGAATGGAATAATACCATAGGCCTCGTAAGTAGGCTCCAGAGTCAGTCGGATATGCTAACACCACTTTTGCGAGTGCTAGGTAATTTGGAGGACGTGAGTCGCGTATTCGATGGTTCCTTAGTGACGCCGGAATGTAGTTGGCCGCAAGTTATGGTGTAGCAGTGCTCGGAACACATTTGTAACATGATCATTGCCAACACTGGACACATGAACTTCTAGCGCCTCTTCGGAAGATCTTCATTCTCTGACGCGAAGTCCCCCCGAGTGGGGCAGAGAAGGAAAGATGGGGTGGTCATGTGCATCAAGCACGGAAGCAGCGCCGTGCTTGGTGATTACCACCAAGATGTTTCAACTACGCTGCAGCATGTGGGGCAAGGTGACCCCCACGTGTGTTCACGATCGACACCAAGGCGCGACTGACCTGGCGGACCCATCGCGTTAACGATTGCGCTGCCAAAGCACTGAGGTCCCGGTAAACCCGCAAGTGTTCTAGTAAACCTACCGAAGCGCAAGGAAAAGGTGCAACCTTCGCGCTCAGCTCAAGCACCACATAAGATTGAACGTCAATCAGGCATAGCCTCTAGCGATACCAGGAATCTATAGTATTAAATAGATGACCTCCTTCCTCCTCCTGAACTTCATATGTAGCTGCGTTATCCATAATATCACGCACTGTGCAATCCTCGGTGCGTTTGAAATGCATCCAACGGACTACATGTGCGTTCGTCTAACCCACCAGCAATCTATTATTCGTTTCTACGAATTGACGAGAACATAGCTACACTAAAGATTTTCGTAAAACACTTTAATCACATACCATCCAGAACGCGGTTGCATGATATCAGGGTAGTAGTGGTGAGGTGTAGCGTGAATGACATCCACTGGCGACCCGGGTTTGGTAGTAGAGGAAATTTTGGTTAGTAGTGATACTACTAATACTAACCAAATTCAGACGCAACTAGAATACTATAGCATTAGTAGCGAGGCTTCGGCGATAGTATTATTAATACTAATAGCACTACTATTATCACTACTACCGATGTGTCTACCATATCTGACGCTTGCCCGCTTCCATGCGCCTGATCTCAAGCCGGTTGGTGCGCAGTATGAGCTACGCTCGTTGCCGGTTCTCGTTCTTAATGAACTCATCATGAATGATCCGGTAGAGAACACGCGTTCTTGGAACGCCGTCGAGGAACCACGTCCCAGCCATACGCGTGCAAGCTTCGCGGCAGATGGATACTTTTTTCGCCAACCTCGGCGAACCATCGGCACACGTCGATGTTCCAGCAAAGCTGCTCAACATTCCAAACTCGAACGTTGCGCTTTCTATCTCGCATGCTGAGCTTGGATAACACCTTTTCATATTCATCTTTGTCCGGATATTGTTTCTTGCTACTTCAGCCCACTCAATCCGGAGGTTCAGCCACTCCTCCAAAATCACATCTGCCTGAGCATTGAGTGTTGCGTTTGCAGTGCTCTCCTCAGCTGGTTGGGATACTTCTTCGCCGTATACCAATTCAGCCTCATTGTCGGAACTGCTACGCTCTGCTCGTGGTGAAGTTGTAGTAGATTGCACTTCATCATCTCCCTTCTCATCATATGCATGTAGTCCCTTGTAGAAAACGCGATGTTCGAAGCGCATCAGCGCTTTTGTTTCCTCCAAAATTGTGTCAGTCACCGCTTCTGCAGTGTGGTGAAGCAGATAAGAAGTTTTCCGATCTCGATCTCGTCCCGTCAATCAAGATCAAGAGCAATCCCTCTCTACGGTGATCCTCGATATAGTGACATTCACTATAGTGACCAAGTGAATGCGTGCGCCATCATCCCCGTCCAAGACGATTGTACCCACGCGATATCGATCCTGACAGGTAAATATCGATCTTAGCCTTATTATAGGTATTAGGGAGCCAGTGCATTATGGATAGCCACAGATGGGAAGCATAGGACATTAACCATTAATTCAGAGTTGTTTTTACCTTCTACTACACAAGTCCTCCTTCATCTACGCTATTCCGGGTAGGGATACACAAGATGGCCTTCCCGACGCCACGCAGGATCAAGATCGACACTAAGTAGAACCCCTACGCCCAGACTGCTTGGCTGGACGTTCGTCAACCCTCAAATCTCAAGACCCCGCTATAGGAAGCGGCAAGCACGCATTGGAACCATTGGATAAAGGTCACACACCGACTACAAGACCCCCCGAGCTAAGATCGACACTGGTCGAGGCAAGATCGATCGAGTACAACCAAGATCGAAGCTCAACAACTACTACGCGGCGCAGCGAGTAGAAGTATCCCCGCTGCTGCCACCTCTCCGCGCTGTCCTGTCAGACAGCAAGATCGACTACAAGCGCGTAATCGAGATCACCCGAGGAGCGATCTAGTCCCACCGACGGGTACACAAGGTGAGATCAAGAAACTTCACGGAAGATCGGAGTACCCCCTCCGTCAGTCGGCAGTTCGGGCGCAGTGTGCAAGAGGACTCCTGCGATCTTGCGATTTCGCAGAACCACTTCGCCACAATGGTGCGCGTGCCCGGATCTTTGGGTGACTCGGGATTTCACCGTGAGTCCCATGAAGAAGCGCATGCTGATCTTAGATCAGGGAAACCAGCGTCGTTGGAGATCGGATCACAACGACACCGGAATCAAGATCGATCCGCGAATCGGCAGAGCTTTGGGAGGAGCTCTACCGACGGAACAGAGGAAGGTCCGGCTACGGACCTAGAAGAAAAACCTCTACCCCCTCCCAGGTTCCTTCGGGGACCCCAGCAGATCCCGACTTGCGTCGCGATCTGCAGGACGAAAGTCCATCGGCGAAAGCCATCCAAACGCTCGTCTCCAAGTCGAGCACAAAAAAGAAGTCAGCAAGATCGAAGCCCCTACGGAAGAAGTTGAAAGCACCAGGATCGGACGCTGATGACCAAGACGATCTTAAAACAGTATGGACTGATGAGTCCCTCGAGATCGCATACCATAAGAAGGAACTTCACACCTTCTTGATCAAGAATCCCGTTATGCAGATTATCAAGCCGAAGATCATTAGTGATTTAAAAGGCCCAGTGCAGAAACCAACTGCAAGATCGAGCAAGCTAGAAGCTACGAAGGCGCTATACAACTGATCAAGGAAGGTGGGATCATCACAGGATCGTTCGACGCTAATGAGCTATTCGATACGAGACTCAGTACGATCAACACGGCTTTAATGTCGATCTTCGATCTACTGAAGCCTTGGTAGGCGAGAAGAACGTAACCTCTAAGGTCACGACCAGATCAACCGACGACATGCTAAGATCGTTGCCAGCACTCACATTGGAAGATCAGACAGGAACATCCTCACATTACGAGTCGGCGACTGAAGAAGTGGACACTGACAGTGCAGATGACCCACCTCGGATGACGCTGGGCCCTTCAGGAGCTGCCATGTTACGGCAGCGTGGAGATCATGAGACCAAGCGAGTAACGGATGTCATCGCACCAAACATGACACAAGGATCGAATGCGAAGTTGGAATCGTACTTCCAAGCGGCAATGAGCCGATTCTTGAAGGAACAACAAAGCCCTGCCAATCCCGGATCTTAGCACCAGCAGAAGACCGAGATGTGGATATGGAGTCTGTGGGATCGCTAGATCGACACCCAAGTCCTCATGAATACGACCCAGATGATCTCGATCTTGATCCTCCCAGACGCGCGACTGTAGCATCAGCATCAGCCATGACCACCGGAAGATCGACAAGTGTTCCACGTATACGAGTATCTGCCATGTCTGAACTCAAGGAGTTCGCGGGGAGGAGAGAGGGGACGAAGATCGAGCCAGGGCCTGGCTTAGCAAGGTAAAGTCTGCCTTTATGCGAGATCAAGCTCCAGACGAGGAAAAGTGTCTGGTGTTCGGCGATCTCCTCACAGGATCGGCTCGAAACTGGTATCGACAGCTTAGTCGCACAAACACGCAGTACTGGAAGGATTTGCTCCGCAACTTCCAGGTTCAGTATTGTGGACGAGGAGTGTCAGTCGCGAGGCAATATTACCACGCGCGCAAGAGATCGGACGAATCTCCGTGGAGTATCTGTATCGGCTCAATGTGGCAGGACTCAGGGCCCGCCTCCAGATCAAGGATGGACCTTCGGAAGTCCGACGTGAACCGTGGAGCAGCATTCATTGAAACTCTGATGACCGCGATCTTGCAGATCACCTGGCTTTACTACGAATCCCAGATGCTGACACCTTGGAAGAAGCACTCCGATCTCGGCAACGAGCGAAGGCACGACACAAAGTAAGGCTGTATATGGATCAATCAAGCCTCGTCAGAAGAACAGCGGTGCGGCAGCCCCGTCTGCTTCAACTCGGGGCGTCGTCAGAAGGTCAAGACGATCTCAGATAGCAGTGAGTCTGAAGAGGACTCTAGTGGATCGGACGGCGAAGCAGGATTACGTCGTGTCTACTCGCAGCATCTGGAAACAATGAAGGGCAGCAAGATCAAGATCAAAGGAACCAAGATCGCAGTCGCTCGGAGACCGGAAACAATCGTGCACAACAGGATCGACATGATATAGGTTCACCACCTAAACGATGCTCACTGTGGGTCGCGCAAACATAGCGATCTTGGGTGCTGGGGACGTCTAACGTGCGAGAAGTGCGGCCGCAAAGGGCATCCCTCAGATCGCTGCCTATTCACATGCAAGGCAGTGGGGTGACATCCACGAAGCAGGAAAGTGTACCATGGAGGAGTTTTACAACTTGATCCGGCAATGGTACAATCCCACCAAGCACGCTGGCATGTTGCCAGAGACTGCAGAGAAGATGTTAAACTAGGACGCTCGCCGGTTTGGAAACCGGTATGAGACGAGCGTTCTAGCTACTGCATTTATGCATATGTCGAGAAACAATCGGAGGGCAACAGTTAATCAACTGATCGATCCGATCGACAATACATGTGATCTTCTGGAGAAATCCACCGCTACAGTGTCAAGTCTACGCCAGATCGATGAATATGCAAGATCGAGTGTGATGATGGCTCTTGAGATCTCCCCTGGGGAATCGCGGGGTTACTGGAAGTATCATGTTCCAGACAAGAAGTTCAAGCAATCTAAAGCTATGGGGAAGATCAACAACAAAAAAGCAACTTTGCTATTTGACAGTGGTGCCGAGGTGTCCATATTGGATGCCACCTTTGCTCGTAAGGTCGGGTGCCACATTGATGAGAATCAAACGTTGGAATGCGAAGGTGTTGGACGATCTCCATATAAGATCGAGGGACGTACTCGTCTCAAGATCACGCTGGCAGGATCGCTAGTGTACCTTTTGATGCATGGGTGGGGCGCCCACTGGAGGTCAAGATCTGATACTAGGAATGGACTTCATGGTGCCAGCGGGTATCCGCCTCGATCTCGCTGATGGGACAATATGTCTGCCCGACGAAGTTCGCCTTCAGATGGCTGGTAGGCGCCCTCTCTACGGTGACAAGGTCGAACATGTGTGCTGGAAGGATCACTACTGGATCGATGTCGGACAGACGGCCGAGATCAGGCTACGAGGTCAGACGTCTAACCAGTATAAGCTATGGGTCACCAGGGGAGATCGATGGGTACCAACGATCACAGTCGGACCAGGAAGACACGTTACCTACAGGTAACCAATGTGAGTGATCGTGCACTAACTCTTCATGAAGGATCGAGAGTCGCAATGTGGTTGAGTGGAGATCGTATTCCTCGAATTCCGGGATATGTATCCGTCGGATCGAGGAGGTACGCCGAATGGCAAAATCTCGCATATCAGGCAACTACAGATGAAATCAGTGAAGCGGGTACCAACGAGCAGATCACCGGGCCAATGGTGGAGCGTCCCGAGTACGTAACACCAACGGCGATCTTACCACGGCCGGTAAAAGCCATTCACAATGTCAAGATCGCAGGGAATGGGGACGCAAGCCCACCGTCAACGAGGGTATACCTGACCAAGGCAAGATCGACCCTGCTAACAGTAATAATCTTCGCACCAAGGTCGCGGCAGACATAAGCGCGATCCTACGATGGATGATGAAGTTTGTATCAAGGAAGGGGGAACCTTGTTCGCAGAAGATGTGGAAGATCAAATGGCTGTGCTACCAGAGGTGACCACAACCACGGAGGAAGTCAAGATCGAAGATCTTCAAATAGGTGATGCCAATATCAACACCCAGGAGGAGATCGAACGTCTTGTGCAGATTATCTGGAAACGGAAACACCTCCTTATCGGAAAGGGCAATGCCTTACCACCAGCGGCGAAGGGAGTGGTATGTGACATAGATGTGGAAACGCAAAGCCAGTCGCTCAACGTTGTCGCAAAGTGGCGATACAGTTCCGTGAAAAAGTTGCAATCAATCATCAAGGGACTACTATCCGCTCGAATGATCCGACACTCGACATCTCCTTGGGCGTCACCATAGTTGTGATCATCAAGAAGAATGGAATTGACATCCGGCTATGTATCGACTACCGCCTGGTTAATAGTCTGACAAGGCTCATGGTATATCCCATGCCTCTGATCAATGATTTGCTGGATGATCTCGATAAAGTTTCCTGGTATTGTTCTTTGGATATGGCCAGCGGTTTCTGGGTAGTGCCCATGACGGACCGAGCCCGATCGATCTCGGCATTTATTACTCCATTTGGACTGTTTGAGTGGAATCGAATGCCGTTTGGACTTAAAAACGCTCCCCAGATCTACCAGAGACTCCTAGACAATGCCTATATGGATTCGTGAAGGTGACCCAAGATCAAGATCGATCTGACCGAAAGGACGTATTCGAGACAGGAGAACCTGATCTAGAAAGAAATGAGTCAGTGTTGGGACGTCGATCTTACATCGACGACATACTGGTAACCGGAAGATCGTGGGACGCGTTATGCGAAAAGGTGGAAAGGCTGTTAGATGCCTGCGACGAGTGGAATTTGTCCATCAGTGTCGCCAAAAGCTTCTGGGGTCAGCAAAGGGTGGATTACCTAGGACATCGTGTATCAGCTGAAGGTTTGGAGACACATCCAAAGATTTGTCGGCTTTACAAGAATTACCGTTTCCCACCAACCTAAGATCGATGCAATCATTCTTGGGAAGTCTCAACTACTACAGTCGATTTATTGAAGACTTCGCGATCTACGCATCTGTTCTGTACGAACTACGCGAGGCGGATTTCTATGAGATCGCTCGAAGGACAAAATCGACTGGGGACGATGAGAATGTTGCTACAGAAGAGGGTAACAAGTGGACTGAGGCTAGGACAGCGTTCGCCACTTTAAAGAACAAGATCGTGAATGCTCCGATCTTACAACACTTCGATGTGGATCGACAACCGGTGGTGGTAGTATACGCCAGCAAATGGGCGATCTCAGCGGCCCTGATGCAAGAACACGATGGAGTGTACAAGCCAGTAACTTTCACCAGTCGCACGCTCAAGCCGAACGAGATCAACTATGGTATGGTCGACAAAGAAGTGTTGGCCTGCTCAGGATACTAGACATCTGCTATACTCAACTCGTGACAAGATCGATTAAAGTATTGACGCGCCACTCCACATTAGCGTGGCTGCTTCACTCATCCGGGCTGCAAGGACGATTAGGACGATGGGCTGCACTTCTATCAAGCTGGACCCTTGAGATCGTGAAATGCACCAAAGGGGAGGATGAGATCTTGGGTGTGATCGCGGCAAGTATTACGCCCCGTAAAGAAGTGGACTCGATCTTGACCTCGATCGCTCCCAGGAAGCAACCACGACAAGTGATCTCGATGCCACCCCCAACAGTGGAACCAGGTGAACGTTGTTAGTCGTTAGTTTCGATGGATCTGCACGTGTGAAACGAAGTGGCGGAGCATACAGTGGAATAGTGTGGAGTCTACCAGACTGGACAGTGATCTCAGCAGCATCGAAGTATAAGCTCGATCTTACGGTAAATGAGGCTGAGTATCACGGTCTGCTTCTATGCCTCGATCTCCTGTCAGATATGGACAGGGGACGCCTGATTATCTGTGGAGATTCTAATCTTGTGATCCGACAAATGAGGGTGAGATCGAATGCAAGGCCCCGGGGTTAACGTTGTTAAGACAGCAAGCACTTGAACGTCTCCGATCTTGGCCCACCCATGAGTTCTTGCATATGAAGCGTGATTGGAATCAAAGTGCAGACAGTTTGGCGAGTGCCGCATTACGTCGCGAAAGTGGAGTTGTGATTGTCAAAGAAGAGGAGCGCCAAGATCTGATGACTCTCAATAGATTGGATGAGTTGCTAATAGCTAAGGACGATGCAACCCCAGTCAAGATCGCTGCAGTCAGTAACAAGATCGCGTAAGGAATGCCGTCCTCAAGTGCTACAAGAAGAGATCGTGCAAAGGATGAGGATAGAACGTATTAACCGAGCTCAAGACGAGGAGAAATGGATCGTCGATCTTAAGGCTTACCTGCGAGGGGACGTACAAGATCTTACGTCGACTGAAGCGAAAAGCTGTTCTAAGATCGCAGATCGCTATGAGACGGATGAGTCAGGATTACTGTTTTATTTTCCACCGACCAAGCAGTCAGACGAAGATCGCGATCTTGTCGCCAAGCTCGTAGTGCCTGAAACATTACAACACGATCTTATGCATCACTATCATTCGAGTCTGGAAGGTGGCCACCAAGGTATCGGACGGACATACCACAAGATCAGAGCTCATTTTCATTGGCGTGGATTATATCAGAGTGTGCAACGCTACGTGGGTCAGTGCATAGACTGACTGACGGGACGGAAAAAAAGGCCTACGATCCACGGGGAATCGCCGGTAATTTGCAAGCTACGTACCCATTCCAGATTATCGGCATGGATCACATACCGTCGTTACCAAGATCGTACAAAGGAAACACCGAGTTGCTGATCTGGATCGATCTATTCACTGGATATGTGATCGCAAGAGCTAGTGCATCGCGAACAGCTCAGACCGTCGCCGAGAATTACGAAGAATGTGTTTTCGTCGGTTCGGTGCAAGCGAGGCTATCCGACATGACCGAGAGCCCGGTTTATGTCTGACTTCTTCAGATCGTTCAACAAGATCGTGGGACAGAGACAGCGAGCAACAATGGCATACCGCCCGCAAGCAAACGGTACAACCGAACGGATGGTGGGAACATTGACACGTGCAGTCAAGATGTATGTGGAGGATATCGACCAGCGAGATTGGGACGAATATGCTGAGCGCCTCACCTTCGCACTCAATACTGCCCAAGATCGCGTCCGAGGAGATACCCCATTTTATCTGTTACATGGCTGGGATCCGCGATCTACGTTGGAAGCAATGATACCATTAGGATCAACGAGAAGACGAGATCGTGAACCTCGCCGGTGGCGATATCGTATCCAGAAGCAATATCAGCAAGCACGCGAGCAGGTTAATGAGAGATTACGTGTTGCGATCCAAGAAAGGTCAGATCGACACAATGAAACGATCCGACCACATGAGATCGAAGTTGGAACTCAAGTGTGGCTGTATCTAGATCGAGTCAAGGAAGGATATGCGCGTAAGCTGGCACATATGTGGCACGGTCCCTTTCGTGTTGGAACTGGTTGGAGAACATGCAGTACGTCTTGAGATTGCCGGTACCGAATACCGACTTTCCCGGTGGTACATGTCTCTAAAATCAAGCCTGTACGACAATTCCCAGACCGTCCCAAGATGCGGTTGACAATACAAGATCAAGATCGATTCGATTTTGATGAAGCCTTGTTACCTGAAGACAGCTGGGTACGAGATCTAGATACCGGCGAATATGAAGTTGAGAAGATCGTAGACATGAGATCGGGGAAGCGCACGCGATATGGACGTACATTGCGCGAATTCTTGGTGCACTGGAAAGGATATGACGAACCGACATGGGTAGATGAGGCCGATCTTAATTGTGGAGCTCTACTGTATGACTATTTACGAGATCGAACGAATCGAAATCGATTCGAGGTCATGCAGTCACATGAGGAGCCATGAGGAGGCGAGATCGTGAAGCGAGTCGGTCGCATCACGAAAAAATAAGTGAAGGATATATCGGATGGCGATAAATCAGGTGGACAAGGGTGAATGTGATACATGTGAAACCGACTAGATGGCTATAAGTCACAAGATCGAAGGCGTTAATATCTTAAGAATGACGCATAAAAGGAAGGAAATCAAGAAGAAGAAATGGATTAATCAAGAAGACTACAGCACCGCTATGTTAGAGGCTGGCTGAGAGAAGATGGCACGTTGACGAACTTGTCTGAAGACGAGGAATACGCGTCGCTGGATGGTCCGCAGGAGATTGGCGATATTGTAGGCGCCAGGGTTCCGCAAGATCAACAGCGGACAGCGCATCCTCAAGCGACGCAGCAGACACATCTGGATACCAAATCTTGGGATGACGCGGCTTGGGGAAGTGCAGAGAAAGAAAGGGTCCAGCAAGACGTCCAGATCGCAATATGTTGACGCAGAGCCGGGATGAGGTGTCGAAATAGAACTGCTTCCAGGCGGCTCCAGCCCGAGATCGACGCTGACGACGACCTTCATGGTAAGCTGATAAGGCTGCGTCGCAACACACATGTCTTCTGAGATCGGCAAGAAATGACTCGACTCCCAGATCGCCTGAAGGATGTTTTCTCCTCATACTCCAGATATTTCTCACAAAACCATGAGGCATAAAGTCAACCATGAAGGAGAGAGGTCCTTCGGTGGACCCAGAGACGCCCACGGTGGAGGAGTAAGAGACATCAAGGCATCCACAGCAGGTCCCGTAACAAAATCTTCGATCTCGATCCGAGAAGGTGTGGCTGAAGAAGCCACGTCTGGAAATAGCCATTCAGAAACACCGAGCAAAAGGTGACTCAACACCTTGGTGTTCAAGGTGGAGACGCTCAAGTGACTCACGCGGTCGACATCCCAAGGGAAGACGTCCGCTGAGCGAAATAGACGCCTGGTGATCAAGCTGGGAATCCACTCTGATCTTGGAACTTGGGGGTGTGGCGGAGTCAGGGTGGTAGCCTCGGAAGGACTGTCGAATATCCGGAAGTGATTTGCCCGCACCAGACTCAAGATCGCTGTCATCGGGAGCAGAATTAGGGCTACCCATGGGAGGATCGACCTCCGGAGACTGCTCGGACAGGTCGTCGGAAGGAATATTATCACTTCCCTCGCCACCCAAGTCGATAGGATGGCCGGCAGTTCCTGAAGCACCCTGATCTCCCCCCGACGACTTGGATCGACGAAGATCCGAACGAGATTTAGCTAAAGCCGCCAACATCTCAGGATCGTCTGTATCATCCTGCTCAGGAGAGCCATCTTCTTGCTCGATCTCGGACTCATGAGGAAGATCAGAGAGCCGCCTTCCTGCTCAGGAGAACCATCTTCTTGCTCGATCTCGGATTCTTGAGGGAGATCAGGGAGTTCAGGTTCAGGGACATCAGGATCCGGACCCTCAGAATCAGGAAGATCGTCAGGAGAATGGGAGGATGAAAGATCGAGCCGTCGAGTCTTGCGAGATCGAGTTGGGGACGATTCCGACCCAGATCGAGGACGCGTCAGACTTGCCGGGGCCGGAAGAGCGACGTCTTGATTGAGGGAGCGTGCCACAGCCCAAAATCGACTATAAGCGTCCGTGTAATGAGCTGAGAGAGCAGCATGCTCTACCCGTAGAGCAGCAAGCTCCCGCTTCTGGCTCGCGAATTGGTGATCCACTTGGGTACGAGCAGTCTGAAGATCAGCGACCTGTTGCTCTAAACGGGAGATGTTGGCCCTCATAGAGTCAACATGATTCCCACGAGCGCACGAAGTCAGCCCGAGCCTTATCCAGACGCTCAGACGAAGACGCAACCTTCGCCACTGCTTGATCTCGCTCGGATTGAGCTCATGACAGCTCGCGCGGAATTGATCCCGCTCCTCTTGGAGACGAGCGATACGTCGATCTTGTGCGCCGATCTGACGCTGGAGCTGGAGAGCAGCCGCTTCTAGTGAAGCCTCCGACCGTTCCAGCGCTTGACACCGCTGCTGAGCCTTGGATAAGTCTTGATCTCGATCCTTCAGGCGCTGACGGACCTCCAGCAGCGACTGATCTTGGTTTTGATCACGCTGACGAGCAGCAATCAGCTCCTGATCTTGATTAAACAGAGACGGGCAAGCGCAGTGGGAGGCGGGGAACCAAGATCGGGATGACTGGTCAGAGCAGCCAGTTGGGCTTGGAGGTTCTGGACCTGGCGCTTCAAAGTGTCGATCTCGTCTTCCAGACATAAGATCGTACTCTTAGAGGTGGCCTGCAGTTCGTCGAAAGCTTTCCGAAGCTAGAGACCCTGTCTAGCTTCTCTTCAAGTTCTTCAACTGTGGATTTGCTCTCACCACAGCTCTGCGTTAGAATCCTCCAATGCCTCGATCAGCGCGTCATACCGATCTTGGCAAAATTTAGCGAACGGCATGGCCTGAGATCGGAGGTGATTCAATTTTCGATGCAGATCGCCCATGTGACGAAGAGAGTCTACGTGAGCATGTTGAAGATCTTCATGATCATCTTGCAGTTGGCGGAAGATCGACTCACGACTGATAACGTCCTCCACACCTCGTAAAGAAGCTTGAACGTCTCGGAGCGACGCTTGAACGACTTGTAAATCCACATGAGATCGATGAACATGAGCCGTCGGTGCGGAATGCAACCGATGACATTCCGGACATGAGAATGAATGAGGGTGGTGGTGAATTGGAGGACGCGTCAGGATCGACGGCAGCAGCTGCCACCGCGAGTAGCCCAATTGGCCCGGTGGCATAGTCGATCTTGGGAGGATGAAGGATTGGAGGCTTGATCTTGGACCATGGAGGAGGATGGGCTAGAAAGGAGATGCGATGCGGCGAGTGAAAGCAGTTGTGCTGTTACCACTCGCGCAGGGGACGGTTGTGGTGAAGCAGATAAGAAGTTTTCCGATCTCGATCTCGTCCCGTCAATCAAGATCAAGAGCAATCCCTCTCTACGGTGATCCTCGATATAGTGACATTCACTATAATGACCAAGTGAATGCGTGCGCCATCATCCCCGTCCAAGACGATTGTACCCACGCGATATCGATCCTGACAGGTAAATATCGATCTTGACTTATTATAGGTATTATGAAGCCAGTGCAGTATGGATAGCCACAGATGGGAAGCATAGGACATTAACCATTAATTCAGAGTGTTTTTACCTTCTACTACACAAGTCTTCCTTCTTCTTCGCTATTCCGGGTAGGGATATACAAGATTGGCCTTCCCGACGTCACGCAGGATCAAGATCGACACTAAGTAGAACCCCTACGCCCAGATTGCTTGGCTGGACGTTCGTCAACCCTCAATCTCAAGACCCCGCTATAGGAAGCGGCAAGCACGTATTGGAACCATTGGATAAAGGTCACACACCGACCACAAGACCCCCCGAGCTAAGATCGACACTGGTCAGAGCAAGATCGATCGAGTACAACCAAGATCGAAGCTCGGTAACTACACGGCGCAGCGAGTAGAAGTATCCCCGCTGCTGCCACCTCTCCCGCTGTCCTGTCAGACAGCAAGATCGACAACAAGCGCGTCTAATCGAGATCACCCGAGGAG
>VOQZ01002138.1:0-42142 GCA_008079305.1 Phytophthora palmivora
GGGAAGCATAGGACATTAACCATTAATTCAGAGTTGTTTTTACCTTCTACTACACAAGTCTTCCTTCTTCTTCGCTATTCCGGGTAGGGATATACAAGATTGGCCCTCCCGACGTCACGCAGGATCAAGATCGACACTAAGTGGAACCCCTACGCCCAGATTGCTTGGCTGGACGTTCGTCAACCCTCAAATCTCAAGACCCCGCTATAGGAAGCGGCAAGCACGTATTGGAACCATTGGATAAAGGTCACACACCGACCACAAGACCCCCCGAGCTAAGATCGACACTGGTCAGAGCAAGATCGACCAAGTACAACAAGATCGAAGCTCGATAACTACACGGCGCAGCGAGTAGAAGTATCCCCGCTGCTGCCACCTCTCCCGCTGTCCTGTCAGACAGCAAGATCGACAACAAGCGCGTCTAATCGAGATCACCCGAGGAGCGATCTAGTCCCACCGACGGGTACACAAGGTGAGATCAAGAAACTTCACGGAAGATCGGAGTACCCCCTCCGTTAGTCGGCAGTTCGGGCGCAGTGTGCAAGAGGACTCCTGCGATCTTGCGATTTCGCAGAACCACTTCGCCACAATGGTGCGCGTGCCCGGATCTTTGGGTGACTCGGGATTTCACCGTGAGTCCCATGAAGAAGCGCATGCTGATCTTAGATCAGGGAAACCAGCGTCGTTGGAGATCGGATCACCAACGACACCGCTGAATCAAGATCGATCCGCGGATCGGCAGAGCTTTGGGAGGAGCTCTACCGACGGAACAGAGGAAGGTCCGGCTACGGACCTAGAAGAGAAGCCTCTACCTCCTCCCCAGGTCCCTTCGGGGACCCCAGCAGATTCCGACTTGCGTCGCGATCTGCAGGACGAAAGTCCACCGGCGAAAGCCATCCAAACGCTCGTCTCCAAGTCGAGCACAAAAAAGAAGTCAGCAAGATCGAAGCCCTACGGAAGAAGTTGAAAGCACCAGGATCGGACGCTGATGACCAAGACGATCTTAAAACAGTGTGGACTGATGAGTCCCTCGAGATCGCATACCACAAGAAGGAACTTCACACCTTCTTGATCAAGAATCCCGTTATGCAGATCATCAGCCGAAGATCATTAGTGATCTAAAAGGCCCAGTGCAGAAACCAACTGCAAGATCGAGCAAGCTAGAAGCTGCGAAGGCGCTATTACAACTGATCAAGGAAGGTGGGATCATCGCAGGATCGTTCGACGCTAATGAGCTATTCGATACGAGGCTCAGTACGATCAACACGGCTTTAATGTCGATCTTCGATCTACTGAAGCCCTTGGTAGGCGAGAAGAATGTAACCTCTAAGGTCACGACCAGATCAACCGACGACATGCTAAGATCGTTGCCAGCACTCACATTGGAAGATCAGACAGGAACATCCTCACATACGAGTCGGCGACTGAAGAAGTAGACACTGACAGTGCAGATGACCCACCTCGGATGACGCTAGGCCCTTCAGGAGCTGCCATGTTACGGCAGCGTGGAGATCATGAGACCAAGCGAGTAACGGATGTCATCGCACCAAACATGACACAAGGATCGAATGCGAAGTTGGAATCGTACTTCCAAGCGGCAATGAGCCGATTCTTGAAGGAACAACAAAGCCCTGTCAATCCCGGATCTTAGCACCAGCAGAAGACCGAGATGTGGATATGGAGTCTGTGGGATCGCTAGATCGACACCCAAGTCCTCATGAATACGACCCAGATGATCTCGATCTTGATCCTCCCAGACGCGCGACTGTAGCATCAGCATCAGCCACGACCACCGGAAGATCGACAAGTGTTCCACGTATACGAGTATCTGCCATGTCTGAACTCAAGGAGTTCGCGGGGAGAGAAGGGGACGAAGATCGAGCCAGGGCCTGGCTTAGCAAGGTAAAGTCTGCCTTTATGCGAGATCAAGCTCCAGACGAGGAAAAGTGTCTGGTGTTCGGCGATCTCCTCCAGGATCGGCTCGAAACTGGTATCGACAGCTTAGTCGCACAACACGCAGTACCTGGAAGGATTTGCTCCGCAACTTCCAAGTTCAGTATTGTGGACGAGGAGTGTCAGTCGCGAGGCAATATTACCACGCGCGCAAGAGATCGGACGAATCTCCGCTGGAGTATTGTATCGGCTCAATGTGGCAGGACTCAGGGCCCGCCTCCAGATCAAGGATGGACCTTCGGAAGTCCGACGTGAACACGTGGAGCACTTCATTGAAACTCTTGATGACCGCGATCTTGCAGATCACCTGGCTTTACTACGAATCCCAGATGCTGACCCTTGGAAGAAGCACTCCGATCTCGGCAACGAGCGAAGGCACGACAAAGTAAGGCTGTATATGGATCAATCAAGCCTCGTCAGAAGAACAGCGGTGCGGCAGCCCCGTCTGCTTCAACTCGGGCCGTCAGAGCTGTCAAGGCGATCTCAGATAGCAGCGAGTCTGAAGAGGACTCTAGTGGATCGGACGGCGAAGCAGGATTACGTCGTGTCTACCTCGCAGCATCTGGAAACAATGAAGGGCAGCAAGATCAAGATCAAAGGAACCAAGATCGCAGTCGCTCGGAGACCGGAAACAATCGTGCACAACAAGATCGACATGATATAGGTTCACCACCTAAGCGATGCTCGCACTGTGGGTCGCGCAAACATAGCGATCTTGGGTGCTGGGGACGTCTGACGTGTGAGAAGTGCGGTCGTAAAGGACATCCCTCAGATCGCTGCCTATTCACATGCAAGGCATGTGGTGACATCCACGAAGCGGGAAAGTGTACCATGGAGGAATTTTACAACTTGATCCGACAATGGTACAATCCACCAAGCACGCCGGCATGTTGCCAGAGACTGCGGAGAAGATGTTAAACTAGGACGCTCGCCGGTTTGGAAACCGGTACGAGACGAGCGTTCTAGCTACTGCATTTATGCATATGTCGAGAAACAATCGGAGGCAACAGTTAATCAACTGATCGATCCGATCGACAATACATGTGATCTTCTGGAGAAATCCACCGCTACAGTGTCAAGTCTACGCCAGATCGATGAATATGCAAGATCGAGTGTGATGATGGCTCTTGAGATCTCCCCTGGGAATCGCGGGGTTACTGGAAGTATCATGTTCCAGACAAGAAGTTCAAGCAATCTAAAGCTATGGGAAGATCAACAACAAAAAGCAACTTTGCTATTTGACAGTGGTGCCGAGGTGTCCATATTGGATGCCACCTTTGCTCGTAAGGTCGGGTGCCACATTGATGAGAATCAAACGTTGGAATGCGAAGGTGTTGGACGATCTCCATATAAGATCGAGGGACGTACTCGTCTCAAGATCACGCTGGCAGGATCGCTAGTATACCTTTTGATGCATGGGTGGGCCGCCCACTGGAGGTCAAGATCTGATACTAGGAATGGACTTCATGGTGCCAGCGGGTATCCGCCTCGATCTCGCTGATGGGACAATATGTCTGCCCGACGAAGTTCGCCTTCAGATGGCTGGTAGGCGCCCTCTCTACGGTGACAAGGTCGAACATGTGTGCTGGAAGGATCACTACTGGATCGATGTCGGACAGACGGCCGAGATCAGGCTACGAGGTCAGACGTCTAACCAGTATAAGCTATGGGTCACCAGGGGAGATCGATGGGTACCAACGATCACAGTCGGACCAGGAAAGACACGTTACCTACAGGTAACCAATGTGAGTGATCGTGCACTAACTCTTCATGAAGGATCGAGAGTCGCAATGTGGTTGAGTGGAGATCGTATTCCTCGAACTCCGGGATATGTATCCGTCGGATCGAGGAGGTACGCCGAATGGCAAAATCTCGCATATCAGGCAACTACAGATGAAATCAGTGAAGCGGGTACCAACGAGCAGATCACCGAGCCGATGGTGGAGCGTCCCGAGTACGTAACACCAACGGCGATCTTACCACGGCCGGTAAAAGCCATTCACAATGTCAAGATCGCAGGGAATGGGGACGCAAGCCCACCGTCAACCGAGTGTATACCTAACCAAGGCAAGATCGACCCTGCTAACAGTAATAATCTTCGCACCAAGGTCGCGGCAGACATAAGCGATCCTACGATGGATGATGAAGTTTGTATCAAGGAAGGGGGAACCTTGTTCGCAGAAGATGTGGAAGATCAAATGGCTGTGCTACCAGAGGTGACCACAACCACGGAGGAAGTCAAGATCGAAGATCTTCAAATAGGTGATGTCAATATCAACACCCAGGAGGAGATCGAACGTCTTGTGCAGATTATCTGGAAACGGAAACACCTCCTTATCGGAAAGGGCAATGCCTTACCACCAGCGGCGAAGGGAGTGATATGTGACATAGATGTGGGAAACGCAAAGCCAGTCGCTCAACGATGTCGCAAAGTGGCGATACAGTTCCGTGAAAAGTTGCATCAACTCATCAAGGGACTACTATCCGCTCGAATGATCCGACACTCGACATCTCCTTGGGCGTCACCCATAGTGGTGATCATCAAGAAGAATGGAATTGACATCCGGCTATGTATCGACTACCGCCTGGTTAATAGTCTGACAAGGCTCATGGTATATCCCATGCCTCTGATCAATGATTTGCTGGATGATCTCGATAAAGTTTCCTGGTATTGTTCTTTGGATATGGCCAGCGGTTTCTGGGTAGTGCCTATGACGGACCGAGCCCGATCGATCTCGGCATTTATTACGCCATTTGGGCTATTTGAGTGGAATCGAATGCCATTTGGACTTAAAAACGCTCCCCAGATCTACCAGAGACTCCTAGACAATGCCTTATATGGATTCGTGAAGGAGACCCAAGATCAAGATCGATCTGAGCGAAAGGACGTATTCGAGACAGGAGAACCTGATCTAGAAAGAAATGAGTCAGTGTTGGGACGTCGATCTTACATCGACGACATACTGGTAACCGGAAGATCGTGGGACGCGTTATGCGAAAAGGTGGAAAGGTTGTTAGATGCCTGCGACGAGTGGAATTTGTCCATCAGTGTCGCCAAAAGCTTCTGGGGTCAGCAAAGGGTGGATTACCTAGGACATCGTGTATCAGCTGAAGGTTTGGAGACACATCCAAAAGATTTGTCGGCTTTACAAGAATTACCGTTTCCCACCAACCTAAGATCGATGCAATCATTCTTGGGAAGTCTCAACTACTACAGTCGATTTATTGAAGACTTCGCGATCTACGCATCTGTTCTGTACGAACTACGCGAGGCGGATTTCTATGAGATCGCTCGAAGGACAAAATCGACTGGGGACGATGAGAATGTTGCCACAGGAGAGGGTAACAAGTGGACTGAGGCTAGGATAGCGTTCGCCACTTTAAAGAACAAGATCGTGAATGCTCCGATCTTACAGCACTTCGATGTGGATCGACAACCGGTGGTGGTAGTATACGCCAGCAAATGGGCGATCTCAGCGGCCCTGATGCAAGAACACGATGGAGTGTACAAGCCAGTAACTTTCACCAGTCGCACGCTCAAGCCGAACGAGATCAACTATGGTATGGTCGATAAAGAAGTGTTGGCCCTGCTCAGGATACTAGACATCTGCTATACTCAACTCGTGACAAGATCGATTAAAGTATTGACGCGCCACTCCACATTAGCGTGGCTGCTTCACTCATCCGGGCTGCAAGGACGATTAGGACGATGGGCTGCACTTCTATCAAGCTGGACCCTTGAGATCGTGAAATGCACCAAAGGGGAGGATGAGATCTTGGGTGTGATCGCGGCAAGTATTACGCCCCGTAAAGAAGTGGACTCGATCTTGACCTCGATCGCTCCCAGGAAGCAACCACGACAAGTGATCTCGATGCCACCTCCAACAGTGGAACCAGGTGAACGGTTGTTAGTCGTTAGTTTCGATGGATCTGCACGTGTGAAACGAAGTGGCGGAGCATACAGTGGAATAGTGTGGAGTCTACCAGACTGGACAGTGATCTCAGCAGCATCGAAGTATAAGCTCGATCTTACGGTAAATGAGGCTGAGTATCACGGTCTGCTTCTATGCCTCGATCTCCTGTCAGATATGGACAGGGGACGCCTGATTATCTGTGGAGATTCTAATCTTGTGATCCGACAAATGAAGGGTGAGATCGAATGCAAGGCCCCGGGGTTAACGTTGTTAAGACAGCAAGCACTTGAACGTCTCCGATCTTGGCCCACCCATGAGTTCTTGCATATGAAGCGTGATTGGAATCAAAGTGCAGACAGTTTGGCGAGTGCCGCATTACGTCGCGAAAGTGGAGTTGTGATTGTCAAAGAAGAGGAGCGCCAAGATCTGATGACTCTCAACAGATTGGATGAGTTGCTAATAGCTAAGAACGATGCAACCCCAGTCAAGATCGTTGCAGTAACAAGATCGCGTAAGGAATGCCGTCCTCAAGTGCTACAAGAAGAGATCGTGCAAAGGATGAGGATAGAACGTATTAACCGAGCTCAAGACGAGGAGAAATGGATCGTCGATCTTAAGGCTTACCTGCGAGGGGACGTACAAGATCTTACGTCGACTGAAGCGAAAAGCAGTTCCAAGATCGCAGATCGCTACGAGACGGATGAGTCAGGATTACTGTTTTATTTTCCACCGACCAAGCAGTCAGACGAAGATCGCGATCTTGTCGCCAAGCTCGTAGTGCCTGAAACATTACAACACGATCTTATGCATCACTATCATTCGAGTCTGGAAGGTGGCCACCAAGGTATCGGACGGACATACCACAAGATCAGAGCTCATTTTCATTGGCGTGGATTATATCAGAGTGTGCAACGCTACGTGGGTCAGTGCATAGACTGCGAGACGGGAAAAGGTCGGCCTACGATCCACGGGGAATCGCCCGGTAATTTGCAAGCTACGTACCCATTCCAGATTATCGGCATGGATCACATACCGTCGTTACCAAGATCGTACAAAGGAAACACCGAGTTGCTGATCTGGATCGATCTATTCACCGGATATGTGATCGCAAGAGCTAGTGCATCGCGAACAGCTCAGACCGTCGCCGAGAATTACGAAGAATGTGTTTTTCGTCGGTTCGGGCAAGCGAGGCTATCCGACATGACCGAGAGCCCGGTTTTATGTCTGACTTCTTCAGATCGTTCAACAAGATCGTGGGACAGAGACAGCGAGCAACAATGGCATACCGCCCGCAAGCAAACGGTACAACCGAACGGATGGTGGGAACATTGACACGTGCAGTCAAGATGTATGTGGAGGATATCGACCAGCGAGATTGGGACGAATATGCTGAGCGCCTCACCTTCGCACTCAATACTGCCCAAGATCGCGTCCGAGGAGATACCCCATTTTATCTGTTACATGGCTGGGACCCGCGATCTACGTTGGAAGCAATGATACCATTAGGATCAACGAGAAGACGAGATCGTGAACCTCGCCGGTGGCGATATCGTATCCAGAAGCAATATCAGCAAGCACGCGAGCAGGTTAATGAGAGATTGCGTGTTGCGATCCAAGAAAGGTCAGATCGACACAATGAAACGATCCGACCACATGAGATCGAAGTTGGAACTCAAGTGTGGTTGTATCTAGATCGAGTCAAGGAAGGATATGCGCGTAAGCTGGCACATATGTGGCACGGTCCCTTTCGTGTATTGGAACTGGTTGGAGAACATGCAGTACGTCTTGAGATTGCCGGTACCGAATACCGACTTTTCCCGGTGGTACATGTCTCTAAAATCAAGCCTGTACGACAATTCCCAGACCGTCCCAAGATGCGGTTGACAATACAAGATCAAGATCGATTCGATTTTGATGAAGCCTTGTTACCTGAAGACAGCTGGGTACGAGATCTAGATACCGACGAATATGAAGTTGAGAAGATCATAGACATGAGATCGGGGAAGCGCACGCGATATGGACGTACATTGCGTGAATTCTTGGTGCACTGGAAAGGATATGACGAACCGACATGGGTAGATGAGGCCGATCTTAACTGTGGAGCTCTACTATATGACTATTTACGAGATCGAACGAACCGAAATCGATTCGAGGTCATGCAGTCACATGAGGAGTCATGAGGAGGCGAGATCGTGAAGCGAGTCGGTCGCATCACGAAAAAATAAGTGAAGGATATATCGGATGGCGATAAATCCGGTGGACAAGGGTGAATGTGATACATGTGAAACCGACTAGATGGCTATAAGTCACCAAGATCGAAGGCGTTAATATCTTAAGAATGACGCATAAAAGGAAGGAAATCAAGAAGAAGAAATGGATTAATCAAGAAGACTACAGCACCGCTATGTTAGAGGCTGGCTGAGAAGAAGATGGCACGTTGACGAACTTGTCTTGAAGACGAGGAATACGCGTCGCTGGATGGTCCGCAGGAGATTGGCGATATTGTAGGCGCCAGGGTTCCGCAAGATCAACAGCGGACAGCGCATCCTCAAGCGACGCAGCAGACACATCTGGATACCAATCTTGGGATGACGCGGCTTGGGGAAGTGCAGGAAGAAAGGGTCCAGCAAGACGTCCAGATCGCAATATTGTTGACGCAGAGCCGGGATGAGGTGTCGAAATAGGAACTGCTTCCAGGCGGCTCCAGCCCGAGATCGACGCTGACGACGACCTTCATGGTAAGCTGATAAGGCTGCGTCAGCAACACACATGTCTTCTGAGATCGGCAAGAAATGACTCGACTCCCAGATCGCCTGAAGGTGTTTCTCCTCATACTCCAGATATTTCTCACAAAAACCATGAGGCATAAAGTCAACCATGAAGGAGAGAGGTCCTTCGGTGGACTCCAGAGACGCCCACGGTGGAGGAGTAAGAGACATCAAGGCATCCACAGCAGATCCCGTAACAAAATCTTCGATCTCGATCCGAGAAGGTGTGGCTGAAGAAGCCACGTCTGGAAATAGCCATTCAGAAACACCGAGCAAAAGGTGACTCAACACCTTGGTGTTCAAGGTGGAGACGCTCAAGTGACTCACGCGGTCGACATCCCAAGGGAAGACGTCCGCTGAGCGAAATAGACGCCTGGTGATCAAGCTGGGAATCCACTCTGATCTTGGAACCTTGGGGTGTGGCGGAGTCAGGGTGGTAGCCTCGGAAGACTGTCGAATATCCGGAAGTGATTTGCCCGCACCAGACTCAAGATCGCTGTCATCGGGAGCAGAATTAGGGCTACCCATGGGAGGATCGACCTCCGGAGACTGCTCGGACAGATCGTCGGAAGGAATATTATCACTTCCCTCGCCACCCAAGTCGATAGGATGGCCGGCAGTTCCTGAAGCACCCTGATCTCCCCCCGACGACTTGGATCGACGAAGATCCGAACGAGATTTAGCTAAAGCCGCCAACATCTCAGGAGCGTCTGTATCATCCTGCTCAGGAGAGCCATCTTCTTGCTCGATCTCGGATTCATGAGGAAGATCAAGGGAGCCGCCTTCCTGCTCAGGAGAACCATCTTCTTGCTCGATCTCGGATTCTTGAGGGAGATCAGGGAGTTCAGGTTCAGGGACATCAGGATCCGGACCCTCAGAATCAGGAAGATCGTCAGGAGAATGGGAGGATGAAAGATCGAGCCGTCGAGTCTTGCGAGATCGAGTTGGGGACGATCCCGACCCAGATCGAGGACGCGTCAGACTTGCCGGGGCCGGATGAGCGACGTCTTGATTGAGGGAGCGTGCCACAGCCCAAAATCGACTATAAGCGTCCGTGTAATGAGCTGAGAGAGCAGCATGCTCTACCCGTAGAGCAGCAAGCTCCCGCTTCTGGCTCGCGAATTGGTGATCCACTTGGGTACGAGCAGTCTGAAGATCAGCGACCTGTTGCTCTAAACGGAGCTGTTGGCCCTCATAGAGTCAACATGATTCCCACGAGCGCGAAGTTCAGCCCGAGCCTTATCCAGACGCTCAGACGAAGACGCAACCTTCGCCACTGCTTGATCTCGCTCGGATTGAGCCTCATGACAGCTCGCGCGGAATTGATCCCGCTCCTCTTGGAGACGAGCGATACGTCGATCTTGTGCGCCGATCTGACGCTGGAGCTGGAGAGCAGCCGCTTCTAGTGAAGCCTCCGACCGTTCCAGCGCTTGACACCGCTGCTGAGCCTTGGATAAGTCTTGATCTCGATCCTTCAGGCGCTGACGGACCTCCAGCAGCGACTGATCTTGGTTTTGATCACGCTGACGAGCAGCAATCAGCTCCTGATCTTGATTAAACAAGAGACGGGCAAGCGCAGTGGGAGGCGGGGAACCAAGATCGGGATGACTGGTCAGAGCAGCCAGTTGGGCTTGGAGGTTCTGGACCTGGCGCTTCAAAGTGTCGATCTCGTCTTCCAGACATAAGATCGTACTCTTAGAGGTGGCCTGCAGTTCGTCGAAAGTTTTCCGAAGCTTAGAGACCCTGTCTAGCTTCTCTTCAAGTTCTTCAACTGTGGATTCGCTCTCCACCAGCTCTGCGTTAGAATCCTCCAATGCCTCGATCAGCGCGTCATACCGATCTTGGCAAAATTTAGCGAACGGCATGGCCTGAGATCGGAGGTGATTCAATTTTCGATGCAGATCGCCCATGTGACGAAGAGAGTCTACGTGAGCATGTTGAAGGTCTTCATGATCATCTTGCAGTTGGCGGAAGATCGACTCACGACTGATAACGTCCTCCACACCTCGTAAAGAAGCTTGAACGTCTCGGAGCGACGCTTGAACGACTTGTAAATCCACATGAGATCGATGAACATGAGCCGTCGGTGCGGAATGCAACCGATGACATTCCGGACATGAAGAATGAGGGTGGGGTGGTGAATTGGAGGACGCGTCAGGATCGACGGCAGCAGCTGCCACCGCGAGTAGGCCCAATTGACCCGGTGGCATAGTCGATCTTGGGAAGGATGAAGGATTGGAGGCTTGATCTTGGACCATGGAGGAGGATGGGCTAGAAAGGAGATGCGATGCGGCGAGTGAAAGCAGTTGTGCTGCTACCACTCGCGCAGGGGACGGTTGTGGTGAAGCAGATAAGAAGTTTTCCGATCTCGATCTCGTCCCGTCAATCAAGATCAAGAGCAATCCCTCTCTACGGTGATCCTCGATATAGTGACATTCACTATAATGACCAAGTGAATGCGTGCGCCATCATCCCCGTCCAAGACGATTGTACCCACGCGATATCGATCCTGACAGGTAAATATTGATCTTGACTTTATTATAGGTATTATGAAGCCAGTGCAGTATGGATAGCCACAGATGGGAAGCATAGGACATTAACCATTAATTCAGAGTTGTTTTTACCTTCTACTACACAAGTCTTCCTTCTTCTTCGCTATTCCGGGTAGGGATATACAAGATTGGCCCTCCCGACGTCACGCAGGATCAAGATCGACACTAAGTGGAACCCCTACGCCCAGATTGCTTGGCTGGACGTTCGTCAACCCTCAAATCTCAAGACCCCGCTATAGGAAGCGGCAAGCACGTATTGGAAGCTATTGGATAAAGGTCACACACCGACCACAAGACCCCCCGAGCTAAGATCGACACTGGTCAGAGCAAGATCGACCAAGTACAACCAAGATCGAAGCTCGGTAACTACACAGCGCAGCGAGTAGAAGTATCCCCGCTGCTGCCACCTCTCCCGCTGTCCTGTCAGACAGCAAGATCGACAACAAGCGCGTCTAATCGAGATCACCCGAGGAGCGATCTAGTCCCACCGACGGGTACACAAGGTGAGATCAAGAAACTTCACGGAAGATCGGAGTACCCCCTCCGTTAGTCGGCAGTTCGGGCGCAGTGTGCAAGAGGACTCCTGCGATCTTGCGATTTCGCAGAACCACTTCGCCACACGACGGTACCGGCACAGACGCCGATCCCTCGCAAGGATGTGTTGCTGAACAACATGTCGGGCTGTACGCTGTACAGTGCCCTGGATCTGGTAGACGGATACTACCAGATCCTGATGCGGGAGAGTGACATTCCTCTCACCGCAGTGAGCACCCCGAGTGGGAAGCTCTGGGAGTGCCTAGTGATGCCACAGGGGCTATCAAATGCCCCAGTGACGTTCAATCGCTTGGTCACACAACTGTTTAGACCATTGCGTACGTTCGCTCAGACGTACTTCGACGATATATTCGTCCATAGCCGTGCCGAAGGCGGGCAGGCGGCTATGGAGGTGCATTTGAAGCACCTCCGTCGAGTGTTTGAGGTCATGAGAGCTAACAAGCTCTATGCTAACATCGACAAGTGCGTCTTTGCAGCTGAGGAGATAAAAGTCTTCGGCTGCTTTGTCAGCAGGGTCGGCGTACGCGCCGATCCAGGGAAGGTCAAGGCCATAGCGGCTTGGCCGACCCCGAGGTCGCAGAAGGACCTTCGGAAGTGGTTGGGCTTAGCCAACTATCTTCACAAGTACAGCGCAGGGTACGCTGAACTAGCTCGACCCTTGTCGGATCTCTTAAAGAAGGATGCCGACTGGGTCTGGGAGCAACAGCACCAGGATGCTTTTGACAGCATCAAGGCGAGCTTACAGCAAGCGCCAGTCCTGGCTCTGCCGGACGAAAACAAGTCATTTAGCGTCGTCTGTGACGCTTCTGACTATGCAATAGGCTGTGCGCTGTTGCAGAAGGACGATGAAGGACACGAACGTGTCATCTCCTTCCAGTCCAGGCAGCTGAAGGCTGCCGAACGGAACTATCCCGTTCATGACAAGGAGCTACTTGCAATGAAGTACGCCTTGTCAAATTTAGAGTTCATCTCTTGGGCACGAGGCCCTTTGTGATCTATACTGATCACGCGTCCTTGCGGACTGCCACCAACTCGCCACATCTGTAGCAGCGGATGGCGAGGTGGCTGTCATTCTTCGCGGAGTACAACTTCCGCGTTGAATACAAGCCGGGCAAGCTCAATGTGCTTGCCGATGCATTGTCGCGTCGACCTGACTATGAGCTAGCTCATGTCAGTCGGGTCACGACAGATCTATACGATCGGATACGCTTGGCGTATCAAGGGGACGAGAACTACACACCACTGGTGCAGTTCTTGTCCGATGGCAAGGACGCCAAAGTCGACAGGCTTTCGCCTCGACAGCGGGCGCAGCTCCATCGTTATGAGCTGGCCGACGGGTTACTCCATTATAGAGTAGACCCTAGGGATCCTCCTCGGGTTGTCGTTCCAAACGACGAGGATCTGAAGTATGACATACTTCTAGAGGCGCATGATACGCCGATAAGTGGCCATCTTGGCCGGGAGAAGACCTACCAAATGGTCTCTCAGACATTTTGGTGGCCCCGCATGTATAAGTGGGTGGCACACTATGTCAAGACATGTGAAACATGTCAGAGGGTGAAGCCTTCGGGCCACGCCTCGGCTCCACTGCAGAGCCTACCTGTACCAGCAGATTGCTGGAAGTCGATGAGTCTCGACATCGTCTTCGGCCTGCCGGCCGATGACAAGGGCAACACCGGCATATTGGTGTTTGTCTGCCGTTTGAGCAAGATGGTGCATCTTGCTCCGGTACGTGACAAGGTCACCGGGAAACAAGCTGCACAGCTGTTCCTAGATAGCGTGTTTCGCTATCATGGTCTACCAGAGGCCATAGTCTCGGATAGAGACCCGCGTTTCACGGGTGCGTTTTGGGACACCCTGTTCCAATTGTTGGGAACTAAGTTGACGATGTCAACTGCGGACCATCCGCAGACGGATGGTCAGACGGAGCGCGTCAACCGCGTGCTCGAAGATACTCTGCGCAGTATCTGTGCGGAAGCACCTCGATCCTGGTCGGATCAGCTTCCTATGGTTGAGTTTGCACTCAACAATGCGGTACACGCATCAACGGGGTTACCCCGTTCTACTTGAATGGGTTACGACACCCCCAGGTGCCGCTAACCTTGCGGGGAGGCGCCGATGCCTCCATCGTAAGTGGGGGAGAGGCTCGGAAAGCCTTTTCCTCCCAGGTCTCTGAAATAGAGCCCGAGGCTTTAAAAAGACAGTTGTCGTCGTTTATCGACAACAGGCTGACGTTGATCAGCCGGGTTAGAGACGCAATGGCGTTAGCCCAAGACAAACAAAAGGAGTACTCTGACAAAACAAGTAGAGGAAACTTAACTGTTTTTAAAGTGGGTGAATTGATGTTATTAGACACTAAAAACCTACCGCTAAAGGTGGTTAGCTCTGTAGAGAGCAACAAGTTGAAGCACCGCTTCATCGGACCCTTTGCGGTCCTGACCAGACATGGCGCGGCGTATACCATTGACCTCCCCAAGTCAATGGCGACGCACCCGACGTTCTACGTGGGGTGTCTTAAGCAGTATCACGATCCGCTGGGTCTTCCTTCTCGGACGGAGGAAGCCCAAGGTGAGAACTCACCTCCTCGAAACGAGGCTGAGCTCTCTGGACAACCGGAGTTGCCGGTGTCGAAGCCTGCGAATGAAACGCAGGCTGGTACCCACGCGAGTCATACGAAGGGTATGACGGTACCGAATGGGAAGAGCTCGGGTAAGAGCTATACCCATAAGCCGAGTGGTACGAGTACCCCTGCGGCTCATAAGAGGGCATCCGACCATGCACCTCATGGCTTAGAACATCTAAGCTTCGACGGAGCTCCTTCACGGCAGCAGCCGGAGCTCGGCGGTCAACACGCCCATGGAGCTCATGAGTCTCGCGACCAAGAGCGTCCAAGTCTTGGCGAAGGACCTCAAGGGTCCCCGGCTTGCCAGCCTGAGAGGCAGCCTGACCACCAGGTCCAAGCCCAAGGGCTATCTCGATCGCATAAACGCGATCTCGAAGTTGACGGACCTCGTCACTTAAAAGGGACCCCACAGAGTCCCGACCCGAAGATGAGGGTCCAGAAGGATACGGCTGAGAAGGAGCCGCGTACTCAAACGCGTGCGAGAGCTCCTCCTGCCCTCCTTGACCGGAACGGCGAGCTCCACTATCATGTGGAGCGGGTCGTCCAGGAGCCGCGGCGCTCTGGGAAGCGCCAGCTGCTTGTGAAGTGGCGGGGTTACCCCTCGTCACAGAACTCGTGGGAGCCGGAAGACCGGCTCCGGGTTGACTGCCCGAAGGCTGTTGAGATTTGGGATCAACAGCCGGGCGTAAGTAGTCCGCGGCTTCTTAGCCGCCTTACGGTGTACGGTCCCTGGGTTGACGGAACCGTACCCGCGCTCATCTTGAGCGCTGGACTTAGACTGCTGTCTAAGTCCCTCCATGACGGAGTGGAGTTGCCGCTTAGCGACTAAGTGGGCAAACTCGATACGAAGATCTCGCTGGTCCAAGATATAGGACAGCAGGCGATCTTCCCGGAGTTCTTTCAACTCCTGAACTGTAAAGTTCTTTAGAGAAACCCATCTCCAGAACAGGTCTTCTGCCTGGGTCTGGGTTGTGGTGTTCTCGGGCTGTACCCAAGGGTAGCCCCACACGGGGAAGAGCCCACCACGGTCTTCGGGTTTCTTCCGAAGACTAGTGAATTCCTTGAGAGGAATTCGGTGTGGCGCAAGTAGCACACACCTAGCGGCCTCAATGTCGTTGACAAAGAGTGGTTTGACTTGAACCAAGGCACGCTCATAGGCGCCACGCGAAGTGCGCCCATGGTTAAGTCCACGAGGGGCCTTGAGGTGCTCCAAGAACATTGGAGACCCAGACCCCGCATCCGGTGGGTAGTATCCGCGAGGATACACCAGCGTGGAAGGCACAGGAGTGCCTTGCAGCTGAGCGGCTTGATAGCGCTCCTGCTGCTCATCGAGATCGTTGGAGATCTCTCGGGGCTCGGAGACAGCCCCCTCCTCTTCCTCCTCGTCTGAGGAGTCGAACAGGGATTTGAATCCCTTAGCGATTGAAGGCTCTGACGTAGGAGAACCAGGGGCTGCGCGCTTCTTAGCAGCAGCAGCACCCTCACCAGCCCGTTTTGGAGAAGCTGCTTTCGCAGCTTGGGCTCGAGCCTCACCTTCGGTTAAGGTAAGGTTCTTGGCAGGCGAGCTTGTCGAAGCTGCCTTTGCCTCTGATGACTCAGCATCATCAACAGGAGCGTCCTGCGAAGGAGCATCCTGTGCAGGAGCATCCTGTGAGGATGCATCCTGAGAAGAAGGTGGATCCTTAGCGGATCCAGGAGAGTCCCCGTCGGACTCTGATCCCGTGATAATAGGAATATGAAATTCCGGGGACTCAGATCCGGGACTGTGGTCCCGATAGGCGAACCGAGGGTTCGGCCTATCGTCGGGTGACAGGGAGCGCGAGCGACTGCGTCGCGTACTCCCTTCTTGGCTGGCAGCAGCAGCGTGCGCTTGCTGCCTGCCTCGGAAGCCGCCTTGCGGACTTCCTTGCGCGGAGCGGCCTTGTCTTTCGACTTGGCCTTAGCAGTCTTCGACCTCGCGGTCTTAGACTTAGAAGGCGCCGAAGCGCCGCGGGTGCTTGCCTTCTTAGGCATCTTGGGAGGCTGACGTGGAAGCCTCCAGGTGTCTTGGACGCGCAAAAAGGCTGAATGAAAGCCTTAAAGCCACAACGGTGGCTCGTCGATGGGTATCGACAAAGGACAAGAAAGAGAGCGGAGCTCTCTTCCTAGCTCCTCATTGGTTGGGGGTGTTTCCAACCTAAGTGGGGGAGGATGTAACGGGGTTACATGAAAGGGGTACCCCAGAAAGGGTACCGCCTTTAGAAGTAGATATACTTCTGTGAGTATTTGTTTTAATACTCTGATGGAGTGGTGTGGACCACACTGTGGTGTGAGCCACACTACTGCCACGTAGGTTCGGTGGCTGAGGGCCAACCAATAGTTTTAAACCTACCTTTTATATGCATAATTAGCTTAAAGTATAGTTAATTAGTAATTTGTAGTACAGGCCAAATGAACCTAATTAACTATAAATAAATCAGTCTAAAATCTACTCTAAACTGGTTATTAAGTCCCCTAAGACCAGGGACTAGTGAACTGCCGTTCACTTAGAGTTTGTATACTCTTAATAGCACGCTTCCTCTAAGCAAGGTGCTCGTGTGACCCCGTCACATCTGTTAACAACTGGAAGTTTGCAGTTTGTAGAGGGGTTTGTATACAAGTGACTACTTTGGACCACCCGTCCAGTAATACGCACACTATGAACCATACTAAAACCAAGATAAACGGAATGATGGCAATGGGTATTTGAATGGTTTTGGGCCATTTCTAAAAACGATGGGTCGAGGTTCACTGCTGACGGAACGGGAGCGGGGTAAGATTGAAGGTCTCGGCCAAGCTGGTGTTGGTATTAGAGAAATAGCTCGAAAGGTGAAGCGTTCGCCAGACGCTGTTCGGCGTGTGTTGAACGTTGTCAACAAACAGACTCGCAAAATGATGGGACCAGCACCCATCATGACTGAACGAGATGTTCGTCGTCTCGTTCGGGCAGCGTCTACTGGTGATTTTACGGCACCGCAGCTTAGATCTATGCTTAATCTAACCCCCTCTGTGAGGACTATTCAGCGTGTACTTGCTAACGTTGACTGGCTGTGTTATACTAAATTGAACAGCACTTTGCCTCTTTCGAAGGTTGACAAGATTTCAAGAAATGCATGGGCATGGAAAATGCTCATGCATCCAGAAGGCAATAGTGTATGGGAGAAAATCATATTTTCTGACGAAAAAAATGGAACCTTGACGGCTCAGACAATTTCCAGAATTATTGGCTGGATCTACGCCGACCACCACGCGAACGTCAGCGCCGTCAGGCTGGTGGAGGGTCCTGTATGGTGTGGGCAGGATTCAGCGCACAGGGTAAGACCAAGATTGCATTTCTGACGGGACGGCAGAACTCTGAAGACTACATATATACCGTCTCGGAGTTCCTTCTACCGTATGCGCACCTACACTACGGAACAGAGTTCATCTACCAGCAGGATGGTGCCTCTATCCACACGTCCAAGGCGTCATTGGAGTTTCTCCAAGAGCAAGGGGTTCAGGCACTGGAGTGGACGCCAAGGTCCCCAGACCTTAACCCCATCGAGAATCTCTGGTCTATTTTAACACGTCGTGTTTACCAGAACGGTCGTCAGTTCAACAGCGTTGCCGAGCTGCGTGTGGCAATTGAAGCTGCATGGGAAGGTATTGATTCAAAGATTCTGCGGTCATTGGTTGATTCAATGCCGCGACGTTGCCAAGAAGTCATTGAGAAAAACGGCAATAAGACGCACTACTAGGATAATACCCATTACCGTCATTCCGTTTATCTTGGTTTTAGTATGGTTCATAGTGTGCGTATTACTGGACGGGTGATCCAAAGTAGTCACTTGTATACAAACCCCTCTACATACTGCAAACTTCCAGTTGTTAACAGATGTAGGAGGTACGAGGATATACTGAAAATAACATATCTAAACAGCGAGCCTCAACTCACAAAATTGAGTGAGTTACACCCACAAACGTGGGTGTGCGTATATACTTGGCGGGCAGTGTATCATTTAGTTTTCGTTGTCTTCGTTTGCGAAGCCGACAATTGGTGAGATTGTTCTACCCATGAAAACAAAGCGTTGGGTGTAGTCGATAGCAATCCGAGTATCTGTTTCCACTTACACTGAAGCGAACTGGGGAAACTACAATGAATGGATGGCGCGTTAGCATTTTAGTCGCCTTAAAGATTGATCATCGATTTTCGTACGTATACAAAGTTTTGGAATATTGATTGTTTAATGTTAAATAATCACTAAAGTGAACGCATTGAAAAAGACACCAGTACAAGAAGATAGCAATCTCCCGTAACAATGGCAACTCACCAACCCTCGCATCTGTCTACATCTATGACTAGTCCAGCAACGGAGCAACACTCAACATCCTCTCCAAGTGCGCATACTCCTACCACGCAATCCTCTAATGAGGAGTCAATGGACAGATCCTCTGTTGCATCGCAACACACTGTCTCGTTAGGCCAGGATCTCGGAGCCGTTGGAGTTACTCGAGTGTTGACAACGAGATAGATGACGTGAGTGCTAGGAATGACAATGAGGAACCTGATGTTTATGAGGACTGGAGCAATGATGTCACGTCAACAGCGGAGGAGGAGGTTCTAACTGGCGAGAGTGCTGAAAATGAACTTGATGAAGAGTAGGAGGTTAGTATCAATTTGTCCGGTTTTGATGTTCAGCAGTATGTTGCCGATGTAACGGGTTACATGAAGAGGTACCACCTCTAGAAGTAGAGATATACTTCTGATAGTATTCATTTTGTGGATACTCTGTTGTGGGTGGTGTGGGCCACACCACTGCCACGTAGGTTGGGTGGCTGAGGGCCAACCAATAGCATTTGACCTATCTTAAACCTACCCTAAACTGACTATTAAGTCCCCTAAGACCAGGGACTAGTGAACCGCCGTTCACCTAGAGTTCGTATACTCTTAATAGCACGCTTCCTCAAGCAAGGTGTCCTGTGACCCCGTCACATTAAACAACCAATATTCCAAAACTTTGTACACTTACGAAAATCGATGATCAATCTTTTAAGGCGACTAAAATGCTAACACACCATCCATTCATTGTAGTTTCCCCAGTTCGCTTCAGTGGAAATGGAAACAGATACTCGGATTGCTAGCAACTACACCCCCAAGCGCTTTGTTTTCGTGGGTAGAACAAACACACCAATTGTCGGCTTCGCAAATGAGGTCAACGGAAACTAAATGATACTATTGTACACGACAGAAGTCATTGGAACAAGATTTTATAACCACCAACATAAAATGTCATAACTCCATAAATACACGACCAATTGAAACAAGGAAGCTATCATTAATAATAATACAAATCCTAATTAACTTTAATTTGTTCCTATACCGCACTGTGGTGTTGGGTTCTAATTGTGGGGTAGCGACTCAGTCGCTAAGGGAACCGCCACAGAACCTTTCGGTGAAAAGCGAGGGTTCGCCCCATTGGATGATTATACGTCCCTTGACGGAGTGACAAAGAAGGAATAGTGACATCCGAGAGCCTCAGCCAGCCTAATACAACCTGTCCGATGTCTCCTGGATTAGGCCGAGATTGGGCTCTGTAACCATCTCAGATCCCTTGTCTCACGTCTGTACAGTCCCAAATCCGTACTGAAGTGTGAGTTGTCGACCCCTCCGTCGTACTTACGCTGAGACCTCGGAGGCGCCTACAGAGATTTGTTTACACTCGATATTTGTATATAGGCATAGGACAAAACATAGGATGACATACAGAGGCTCTCTGAGCCTCACATTAAGCAGTGTATAAAACGCAGTCTTCCTCCCATCTAACAAGAGTCAAGTCCGACTTAGGTAAGTGTAGCTAGCTTATTTAAGTGCCAGGACACGCTTAATTGTGTGGGATGCCTGTTGGTAGACTCAAGGTACATTGAACCGAGAGTTTATCCTGGTCAGGCCAAGAGTTGGTGTGGCCGAGAGATCGGAGGCGACAGTGAAGTGTCGTTACGTGCATACTTAGGGTCTATTAAGGTCCTAGTTTATATTTTGCTCCCCGTCGAGGTTATACCTCGACACCTGTGGTGTTGCAGAACGCAAAAATCCGTCAGATGTGGGTAAATATCACGCAACCACAACAATCGCCGAGTTAGGTCGGCGTTTGTTGGACTGCGCTGGGTTGTCCCCTAGCGGTTCGGCCCTTCCGGGACAGCTGGTGTCTCGCTTCCGCCGAGTACCAACCAACCAAGCCAGCCAGTAATACGTTATCCCGTGCCCTCCACCAAAGGATGGACGACGGCGCGTTAGCGCTTTTACGGGTCGCCGAGGCAAAGGCTACTCGGCTGAAAGAGTAACGGTACCCGGGCTGTACGGTATACCGACCTACCGAACTCAGCGGAGTTTGTTCTTCGCGCTTGGCGAGACACGCCCTTCCCCGGGCCAACCTAATCTCTTGGCGCTACCAGTCAGAACTCTACAAGCTATGCCTCTCGAGTTCTGACGGCAGACATAATCCGGCCCGTGCAGGGACTTACCGGAAGAGTGTACACGTGTTCTGGACCTAGAAAATTCTGCTCTGTTTAATACTAGGGGCTTAAGCCCCCTTTTCTGATTCCTAATTGGTTCCTATACAAATATCTAGTGAAATAGAGTCGTTATAGATCTCGCCGACCTTTTAGCCCAGTCGAAGCGACTGTTCCCGGCTCTCCCGATGGTCGTTAGTCCCTGCGCCTGGTCGCATCTTCTTCTTATAGCTTTAGAGATGCTATAGCCGAGTCCTTGGACTCGGCTTTCCCTTTTAAGAGGTCTTCAGCCGAGTCCGTACCGTAGACCACCGCTCCTAAGCTGCTTTTAAAGCCGAGCTCTGGTGCGTCGCAATCTTGTACCGTAGACCACGGCTCCTTAGACTCAGCCAAGGGCCAAAGTTAATGTTCGCTACACACACACCCCTGTATAAGGCCTAACACGCCGGTACCCTTTCCTCTGAGGGACTGCAGGGTTACGCGCGAAAGCGCAATATAACACCCTAGTCTAAGCTCGTGGCTAGTGGTGTAGGTAAGGGTGACCTAAAACAACCTCGGTATACAGAAGCGCTTACAACCGACCCGGTGTAAGGGATCGTTCCTGGTCTTCAGGTTTGATCCGACAATCGCTGACCTTAGCGGGGAAGCGTGTGTTGTTGGTGGGAACCCACCCGACAAGTGAGAATTCTATCGTGTCCTACACGACAACTGGTGCCGCGACCCGGGATTGGTGTGACCTTCTGTGTGTTGTGGTTATGCTAGGTTCTACCCTAAAGAGCATTCTAGAGAGAGAAGAAGAGGGAAAATGATGAAAGGAGGCAAGTCAGCGGTACCAGCAACACCGATGAAGTCAAGTGGAACACGCACCGAACCTACGGTGCACCCTGGAAGTTCATTGTCGACACCACCGACATCTCGTTTGGTGACGATTGCCGAACGTTCAGGAAGTTTCGACGAGTCGGTTGGCTACTCCGACGCCAAGGAAGATGATGATGAAGAGTACCTGGAAGAGAAGGCAGCAATGCCCGACCCTGGGTAGGCCGCAGCGGAGGGGTGAGGTCGCTCGCGCGTAACCTCACCGAAGAGCTGGACGTCGTGGTTGGTCCTGAACCGGCCACCGAAGACAGTGATGATGGGTCCGACGGTTTGAAGCCGTCGGCGATGACCGGGAAAGCAACTTCTCGGTCGACGGGCAACCGCCCACAAGTCAATGGTGATACGCCGGCTGCCAACAAGGTTCTAGGTCGCTACCTGGAACTCATGAAGATTAGGAGCAATTGGATGCAACTGTTCGGCCCGAAGCAGGCCCGCCAGGCTGTCTGGATGGACCTTGGGGGTGAGCTAGCAGTGCCCATTGACTCAACGAGCACTCGACAAGTGGCTCAGGATACCGTGCAACTTCTCCGTGCTATGGGGTGCGAGCCTCAGAGGTTTCCAGCTGACACGCACACAAGGATTGGACGCCGACTGATGCTGGCACAGCGTTGCGGAAGTGGAAGAAGAAGTTGCGGGCATCTTTCGGGGTGTCCGAGATTGGGGCAGGCCGTCAGCCTATAGCCCGACGCGCACCGGAAGCGGCGGACCCATCAAAGGTCCCACTTCCTCAAACCCCCAAGAAGCGTGTCAACGAGGGTTCCGATACTGGCGTCTTTACGGCTACAGCCGAGGCTTCACCGTTCATGCAAGATATGCACATGGTGACATCGAGGTCTGCAAGTTGATCTGAGCGGCTGGCCGAGGAGACAGAAAGTTTACGCCCCACTCCGAACACTCGTCAAGAAACCGACCGACGCCCCACCAGGAACTATGATAGCCCAGAAGACTTGTCGGACAGTGATAGCGATTCAGGTAACCTCGAGTATCTCAATGGAGACCTCACCGAGGAATGGGTGCGCCAGATCCGCGAGCTGAGCAAGGTGGAGACTAAAAGCTCCACACCGAGTCTTGAGCTCGCAACCCACCTTCCACTCGGCAATATCAAGCCCTATTTTGGACTCCGGAACAAGAGCGAGAAGTCCATGCAATGGCTTCGAACCTTTATCTACGAGATGAAGGGAACGCACACGCCGCCGAACGAGTGGTGTATGGCATTCGAACTCAGTCTCCAAGATGGAGCTCTACATTGGTACCGGGAACTCCCACGCAAGACTCGTCGTACGTGGAAGTTGTTGAGCGATGCAGTTATCAAATACTACTGCTAGACCGAGGCTACGGACGAGACAATCGACAGCGGCAATACGGTCCTGTGCCGCCTGTGGCAGTATGTCGCACTCTGTACATTATGGCTACAGACGATGCAAGTTGTGCAAACAGGTGCACGACGCTGGAAAGTGTGACGCTCTCAACGAGCTCACTAACCTCCTACGATCGAAGATTGACAAGAAGGATCTCACGCCTGAGCTGCAAAGCTTAGTGTTCGGGAATCATTTAAACTAGGCAGCCCGCCAACTGAAACTGGGTTGGTCCCAATCGGGCTGCCACAGTTAACCGAACCTGCAATAGACGCCGACTATATGTTCGCGTTCGCAGGTAAGGTAAATTCGCCCGAAGACCGAGAGATTACGAGTATGAAAGCGATGGAAACTGAAAAGGAGAGAGGTGTATACCTCAGTGAGTGTGGAGTGAAGGAGTGGAGCATTGGCGAACCTAGAGGCTGCAAGACCGAGGGTTCGATAGTTAGTACGTCTCGGGTTGAACGATCGCCCCGAAGTCTCGCCCCGAGGACGAAGTTGCTCCCAGGCGAGAGATTGGGGTGGTGGTCGTGCCAACGGTACGACAAGAGGAAGAGAATGAGAGCTTTGGTCAAAGGCGCGGTGGACGATGTTCTAACGAGGATTCTGTTGGACACTGGAGCCAACGTCAGCGTGACCTCGGCCAACTACGCCAAGAGGTTGCGGTTGCGCGAGGTCCCGGACCACGACCGAAGCTTGGAAGTACGGGGCATTAACCCCGGAGTGCTGGAGACTCGTCGACGGGCGCTTGTGAACATCACCCTGGGGTGGGAGCGAGTGTACAAGTTTGAAATGTGGATCATGAACCACAGCGCAGGAGTCGATGTGGTCCTCGGAACGGACTTCATGATTCCGGCGGGTGTCCGGCTGGATCTGTCCCACGGGACAGCCAGATTGCCAGATGAAGTGATGGTGCCACTAATTAAGTCGCTGAGTGCCGCGGATGACGAACCCTACGGCACTCAGGTAGTTGGTGGAGCGACCGAGGATTTGTATATCCCCGGTCATGAGTGGCGAGAGTTCCGGCTTAAGTGCAAACGACCCTCTCGAGACACTCACGAAGTTTGGATCCGACGGACGGAGAAACTCGTCCCGACGGTAACGAGGTTTAGGCGGGGACATCCGACATGGGTCCGGCCGACGAATGTGACCCCGAAAGTCGCTGATTGCTCGAAACACGATTCGGTTGTGTTATGGGTACCGATAGGCGAACTTCCGCGTGAGCCTGGATACGTACGCCTACGGTCTAACAAGTATAAGGCGTGGCAGATCCTTGCCTACGCGGAGAGCCGTAACGAGACGCAGTTTGAACGAGAACGCGAGCTCTACAAACGTTGGCAAGCCGAACAGCCGCCTGCGGTCAAACGCAGAGAGTATCCGACACCTCGGAATATTTTTACTAGAGACGCCGAGGATTCGGGTCCAGTGGAAGAGGCTCAAGTCTACTGCGCCGAGGACATGACTCAAGTCACAGACACGGCCAGCAGGGAATGTGGTCGACGCGACGACTCGCGTGCATTCAGGGCTGTTGCTGGTGTATTGGACGGCGCAGCAGTCGAGAGGATACCGGCCGAGGAGTCGGAGCACACGATACCAGTGTCAGAGAGTGGCGACCGAGTGTTGGAGCAAGCTCAGAGGCAGTCCTCGACTCACGCTACAGACGACACATTGTGCACCGAGTCTTCAAATGGGGTGACCTCCGAGAATATCGGCGCTTCGGATCAGATTCTGAACGAGCCAGACGTGTCGCGAAGTCGGTGAAACTTTGATCGCGGAGCAGGTGGCGTATAGTGAACCCGGTTATATGACTACTGAAAGGTTTTCAGAGCCGTACAACGTAGGTGGACGTGTGGTACCTTGTGGAATCCCTGTGGGTTCGTTGTCTTGGGAATATGACCCTCGCCGGAGTCTAAAGTTCAAAGTGAAGAAAAATTGTGTTCCCTTGGAGTCTGGTGTCGGAGTTCAGGAAGTCCTTCCAGGAGCGTTCGGGAGTCGGAGTTTCTGGAAAACCAAGTAGGTTACCAGAAAGTTGGTGGTCGGGAAGAGGTTAATATACTAGAGAGAGTCTGATATCGGTGTCTGGATATCACAAATCCAGAACCGAGACACTTGACTTTCAGAGATAAACAACAAATATGCAGAGTTCAGGAATATACAAATATATACAGCCGTTCTTATTCTTTCTGGGCCCTTGAACGGTGGGCTAGTACTCCAGGTCAACTAGGGATTCGTTACCAGACACCTGGTCTGTCTGGTATCCCTTTCACGTTCGCGCACCACCCTCTAATATAGAGGGAAATATAAACCAATACACTCAGCTATATATAACAGTCTACCTTGCACCCTGGAAACGACTGTCTAGCTTCCAGAGCCTGTCCAAACGAGCAATATGAAATGGGCTACCGCTAGAGACAAAACAAACGACCCAACTAGGATATGGAATAGGCGGGTCCTCTCAGGTCTCTACGTTACCTGATCTCCACCTAAGGGGACTGAATTTGGTGGAGATCACACGGCGTACGTCCTTTACGCAGTGGCTTGGATACCTCTCAAGCGGACTTGTGCAGTAGCAAGCAAATTGAACTCTGTTTATCGTTTTATCTTTCTCATAACTCTCATATATCTCTGGTAACTCTCTTCTTCTTGTCGTCCTTGGTGTCCTTCATGCATTCAGTCTTCATATCTCAGGTACACTTGGTTCTTGTATGCATCAGGTATCTTGACTTGGTTTCAGTATACAGTCAGTTCAGCAGATCTCGATGAGTTGACAGGTAGAGACGTCATCACGGGGGATGTGCAGGGCAGTCATCACTTGATTGCGTGACCTAAACTTGGTTTCAGTATGGTCAGTGCAGCCGATCCCGATGGGCTGATGGGTAGAGACGTCGTTACAGGGGATGTGCAGGTCACACATCACTTGATTGCGTTACTTGAACTTGGGTTCACTTGGTTTCAGTATGGTCTTGAATCTTCGTTGATTTCCGAGTCTGGTATCCGGGTTTTCAGAGTCTGAAACCACTTTGGTTTTCAGAGTCTTGGTCATAGAGTGTGGAATACCAGAGTCTTGAACGGAATATCATAGTACGGAGCACCAATGCTTCAACGTACACGAAGTTCTTGAGGGTTGCGCGGGTGCGCGGCGTCCGGCGCGCGATACTTGGTCTCTGCGGGTAAGTAGTGTAGATCCTTGAACCATCATCGTCGCGCTGGACGGTAACGGGATGAGGTCTCTCAGAGATACGTTCTTCTGAGAGACTTTCCGCCAGGAATTAGGCACTCATCGTCGGGGAAAGTCCGGTGACCAGACAGAGTGCATTTGACCTTCAGAGTTGTGCACACTCTGAAGTACACTTCTGGTCCATTGGGCCCCTTTACAGTCAGGCGAAGGTTCGTCTAAAATCTTCCACAGATGTCGCACGGGTGCAGCCGTGTCCCAAGCTCCCCCTCTCTCATAACCCATATTATAACCAATCACATCGTAACGTAATATCCACCTGTCGCTCGAAAATCGGAAATAGCATCATGTCAACCGCCCCTCCTGGTCACGATCCGTCAGTGCGGAACTTTCTCCAAGCTGTGTATCATGGCCAGGTCTATCAGACATTCTGATGAACGGTTTTTAGAGCGTAGTGTAGCAGCAACCCTTTGTCATTTGCCTGGTTTTCAGAGCCTCTGGCGCCCTGTTCCCCAGTCTGATTCTTCTCTCAGACTCAGAAATTTGAACTTGGCTCGCCCAACGGGCGGTCATATTCCAATCCACTTTCTCACTCACATGTCGGAGGAAACAAGCACGTCTTTAAACACGAACACCTCGTCGAGTGGCCCGGCAGGCGACGCCACAGGCACAGGTCCTGCTACGGCTACTGTCAGCACGGTGCAGGGTGGTGACGTCGGTTCAGCCACGTTGCCTGGTGGCAGCTCAAGCGCCCCAGCCCATACAACAAAGTCCGGAACTCTCCAGGTCGAAGGTCATGTCAGGGACCTCCCTGATGGCAGCGCGAACTCGGCTGGCTCTTCACCGAAGGCTACTCCACGTAATCCAGCTCTGCATTCTCGGAAGACGCCCCTGGTGTCTTCAAAACGCGAGCTTTTGGTGTACCTCGACTGTTGTCTACCGAGGAAGTCGACCGACTCTTCCGTCAAGGTCTGATGACGAGCGAAAGCGCTCCAGTCATTACACTGGGAGATTCTGAGGCCCCTCAGAATTACATCGCGCCTAACATCGAGCCTGAGGGACGTGCCTTTCTGATAAGTGTACCAGCGCGAGCTGAGGACTTCCAGAGAGGTCGTCACATTGCGAATGCATATGGCGGTCCTTGTGTGCTCGTAGGGTACGAGACACTTACCGACGAAGACCTTCAGGAGTTGGAGCGTGTGATCCCAAGCTTCGATCCCCATGAGACCATAACACCTCGTGCCCAGACTCCAAATGTGCCTACTCTGGATGCTCTGGCTTCGTCAGTGGAAGTTCGCCGCGAGTTGGCGTCTCTGCTATCTCATGTTCCTCATACCCGGCTTGCTGAAAGGGTCTTTCGGACGGCTGGCTACTTGAAACTGATGACTGCAGCCCATCGACGTCTTCGGGAGCGCGTCGGCTCTCAGAACGGTGTTGCCCTGATAGATGCTGCGGCGGCTCGGTCGGAGTGTGAAGAGATCAAGCGCGAATGGGTGCTGAACTGTCAATACTGGAAGCACGAACTTCAGGTTGCTCAGCAGGACGCTGGTGTCGTGGAGGAGCGTATGTCTTCAGAGATTCGGGACCTCAAGGCCCATTATCAAGACCAAGTGGAAGCTCTGAAGGCGGACAAGGCAGCTCTGAAATCCCAGATTGCCGATCTCCAAGCCCAAGTCTCTATTCTGAAGTCTCGTCCCGACGTCAAGCCGACGGATCCATGGGGGTTTTCGGAGTTCTTGCAAGAGAACTCTGAGATCTCGGGTAATTGGAATCGCCTACACGATCTCTTGGTGTCATATCAGGAGGACACTATTGTTCCAGATCATTGGACAACTATCATCAACGTGACAGCTCTGGACGAGCGAAAGAAGCCTGTTCCTGATTTCAAGAAACGTCTTTCCGAAGAGCGAGCTCGTCGAACAGCCGAGGAGGCTGCAAAAAATACCAGAGTTCTGGATCTCACTCGTTCGGATACTGGTGTTCCTGATTCACAGTCCAAGAGTCCCAGGTATCTCGTGTACTCCTCGAAATCTCCGGTTCAGACGTTATCACCTAAGTGGCCGCTCACGTCAGACTTCAAGAATCTCAAGCGTCGTCCCTCTGGACACCAGCCTGTTGAAGACTCCGTACTTTCGGCGAATGCAAGTACCACGGTGGCCAAGTCTGAAGTATACAAGAAGCTTCCTGGAGATGTGGTCTGGAAAGAAGTTCGTCCTGACCTTCGTCAAGCTTTGTTGTCTGGCGTCGCTTATGACAAGGCCATGGAATGGTTGGCGTCGGACAAAGAGGCTCATAGTCTCTTCAGTAGTCCGGTTCTTGTCCAGATGCTGGTGAGTGTGATTTTCTCGCGTCACTTGGATTCCACCCCTTGGACCAAATACGTCCCGGAAGTATACTATCAGATGGCTGACGAAGTGGTGGATCGTCATATCTCGGCTGGTACCAAACCCGCTGCTTGGGGTGATCTGGATGGTCACGTCAATTATCCTGAGAGCGACGTCGAATCTTCAGTCGACAACCCCAAAGAGGATCCTGACTACAAAGATAGTGGTGTCGTCGACTCTGAGGACGATGACGACAATTCTGGGAGTGACACGTCCAAGAGCAAAAAGTCTGGAAATGACAAGTCAGGAGTCAAGAAGTCTGGGAGCAAGAAGTCTAAGAAGAAGCAGTCTGATGACCATTCACGTTCTGGCTCCAAGCGTCCTCGTGAATCTGAAGACGACTCCGACTCTGACGATGGACCGATCGTCCCCACCCAGAAGTCTAAGAGAAGCCGTGCGTCCGTGGTTGCCCACACCAGTCCCAAGTCCCATCCGAAATCCACCAGCGGAAGTGGATCGAAGTCTAAGGTTTCTTCTGGAAAATCACGAAGTCTGGTGTCCAAGCCCTACAAGTCGCTGTCAGTTAGGGAGCTCCAGGTGGTGGAGACACCAGATCGTGATGACTCCTCCTGGTTGTACTATGGTATCAGAGTACAACGCGTGAGTTCTACCAAGACTTCGACAGTCAAACGTTGGGTTTCCGGATTATGAGGTCCACAAACACTCGTGCTCCATTCTCAAGGGACGTTGGGACTCAGAACGCTACTGTGCTGTGATCCGCAAGAAACGTGCTCCTTGGGAGGTCATGTTTAACAACCGGTTCTCTGAGTTCTACTTCCACAAACGTGACGAGCTGGAACCCATGGTGCTGGCTGACGTAGAAGAGATTGTGCGCAGCATGAAGAAGCACGCTCAGGCTTTCTGGGAACGGACTCACTGGGTCACTATGGATGTCGAGGCTGATGACAAGTCTGCGGAATTGCACAAGTACCGGGCCATTCGTCGAGCTGCTTTGATTCGTCAGCACAACGCCCTCATCCGGAAAGCCTTGGCGAACAAGGATTTCCCAAGTCGTTGCTCTCGGAGCCTGGCATCTGGACTGTTCCTGACAAGGCGTGTCCCTGGATCTGGCAAGACCCCAGAGTCGCCGAACTTGGTGGTCCCAAGTGTCTGAGTCTGGAGACACAACTTGGGGACTTGGATGCCATTGAGCCTGCTCGCATGCAATGGGCCACAGTGAACGTGGACGAAGAATGGCTCCAATATGTTCCTGACGATATCAAGAAAGATATCTTGACGCCGGCTGAGCGCTCTGAGAACCCCGTCTCCCTCAGCTACTGAAGTCCCCAGCCTCAGCCAAAAATTTCGTAGGAAGACTTCATACTGATAGGCCACTTAGCTGTCTGCATTTGTGACGTAAACCTCGGCCTCAGTGGAGTCATTTAATCTTTCATCTTCTAATATCTTCCACTCAACCATTGATTCACCTCTCCTCCTTCAACTTTCAATCGTTCATAATCTCGTATTCATCAGCACGTAATCTCCACAAATTCCTTTTTCCACATACACATCGTCGTTTTCATACAAGCAATAACATAGTCGATCACACGTCTGAACACACGAATCTCAGAAATAAAATCTCTGAAGAGCATGCATTCATACTCTCATTCTCTGAAAGTCAGTCTCTGTAATCTCTCAGATATCGGACTTCCAGATGCGTTTTCAGAGTTGTTTAGACTCTGGGGTGATCGTCTCCAGCTTGCATTGCCTGGAAACGAGCTCGTGCTCGTGCACTCTGGTTGAACTCGTAAAGTAATGCGCCACAATTCAACTTCGATAACGGTAGCCACTCAGCTTCATCGTAACCTTTCCATTTAACGAGATATTCACGGAGACGTTTGGACGTTCTGGTACGTTTACCCCAACGAGTATCCAAAATCTTCTCCACTTCATACTCATCATTCTCAGCGTCAGGTTCCCAACTATCTTCAGGTAGCAAGGCGGCATCAAAGTCATCGTCTTCTGGAATCTCGAGCTCTATCGTTGGTCGCCTGGGGAACAGGGCTCTGGGTTTCAGACGGCTCACATGCACCCAGGGATTCACACGATAACCAGTATCTTCAACCTTGAGTCGTACGCGGAAGTCATCCAACATCTCATCGATTCTGAAAGGACCATGCCACATGTGCGCTAGCTTCCGGCTTAACCCCGTTTGTACTTTAGGGATATAAAGCCATACAGCATCACCTATAGCAAAACCTGATTTCAGACGTTCTGATAACTCGTTCCACTTTCTGGTTTGTTCTTCAGACCGATCGCGTTTCGCTTTCTTCTGGAGATCTTCGGCACATGCCACAGCATAACTGTAGTCTCGTTGCATCTTCCTTCTCCATTCGTAGGCGGTTCGTTCCTGAGTCGTCGACGGCTTGGGTCCTAGCATAGCGGACACAGTTCCGAGGCATCCCAACCATGCACCAAATAAAAAGGCGTTTCCAGACGGGTGGCATCGAACGACGTGTTCAGGGCGAACATCAGACGCTCGGCATGATCATCCCAATCACTTTGATCAGCTTCAGAGATATATGCCTTGATCGCGCGCACCACAGTTTGAACCGACCGTTCCTGTTGGCCATTAGCTTGTGGTCGGTATCCTAAAGTAGCTCGTTGTCTACTACCCAGGAGTTCCCTGAAACACTTGAACACCTCACTCATAAAGCGAGGATCCTGGTCATGACGAATCAGAGAACTGGCTCCGAAGTTTCTGAAAACACGTTCTTCATAGGCTTCCGCTACGTCTTGAGCCGTGGTGCTACTCATTGGCTTACACATCACGTACCCTGAGAACATGTCTTGGAACAGTAGAAGGAAGGTGTTGCCGCGTGCTGACTTCGGCATATGCGTCACAAAATCCATGGACACGACCTCAAACGGCCTGCTGGGTTCAATATTCCCCGGTGACGGTCCAGGATTTGGGGTCGCCCCTTGCCGCTAGCGCAGTCCACACACTCCTTCACGAATCTTTCCACATCGGCATACATACCCAACCAGTAGAACTCTGAACTCAGTTTCTCGAACGTCCTCTTGATTCCCTGATGTCCACCTTGATAATCTTCGTGGGCATAATGCAGCAAGTCTGAGTGCAAATCTCTGGGGACGACCAGTCTGAGTTCATCGACGTTGTCTCGAGGCCGCTCTCGGGTAGCACGACTTAGACGATACAGCACATCTCTGGAATCCAAGATGAAATCTTCAGCGACCCTTGCTAGTTTCCTGACTCGGGGGCGTGGTAGATCCCCCACGTCACCTTTCAGAAACTTCATGAGCTCAACCAAATACGGGTCGTGGCTCTGATGTGCCTTAATTCGCCGCCAACGTTCTGCCTGGAACTCCAAAGGCCCCAGGGGTTCACGCTCATCGTCGTCCTCAGGCGGATCAGTGTTATTCGGAACTTGGGCACGGGTCACAGCAATCAATACTTTAGCTGATCGTGGCAGAGGTGCGGATTCGGGGCCTGGAATTCCATCAGACTCGGGTGTCACACCGTGGTTTTCGGAGCCTGATACTTCGGACTCCTGAACTTCTGCATTTGGAGCTGGGCAGGGCTTCATCAATTTCTCTTGTACTTTAGACACTAGTTGTAGATGGGTGAGCTCGTCAGCGTCTTGTACCTGCCAAGCTTCCCCAAGTGCCAGAGTCTTCGAAGTTAAGTAATCTGCCGCTTGGTTGAACTCACGTTTCACATGTACTAATTTCAGGGCCTGAAATTTGGTTTTCAGAGATTCAAACTCTGCTAACCTCCGCTGCAAATTAGGTTGGTTGCAGTTAATCAGTCCCTGAGCCTGTTGTATTGCGATACGTGAGTCTCCAACAACCACTAGCTCATGTATTCCATGTTCCAACGCCATCCTCAGACCGTAGTTCAGTCCACAATACTCCGAGTCATTCACAGTGACGTCCTTCAGGGGAAATCCTCGGGCTTCCAAAACATTCCAACCAGGGAGTTTCCAGAGTATGCATCCGCAACTTCCCAGACGAGTAGACGTCTTTGCTGCACCATCGAAACTCAGGACATGACCCTGATAATTCGCTTCCAGCATTTCCACACTGACGGGAGCTGGCGGTTTGACTCGCCCCTTGGCTGGAATCAGGTTTTCAGATACCTCGTCTAAATGTTCTCGGGGTGTGATGCCTGCGCCGAGTATGGCTGGAAGTCCGTCTTCATCGCGCTGGATCTTGCGAATTTCTAAGTCCCAGTGCGACAACTTCAGACCCCACTTCACGTTTCTACCATCGGTGGAATTCGACGTCAACAACCATTTCAGCACAGAGTATCTGGTATACACCACAATCACTGGACTTGACTCTACTAGCGCTCTGAAATTTTCCAAGACTCTGAGAATCGCAATCACCTCCTTTTCGGCGATATGATACCTGAGTTCAGCGTCATTCAGGACACGGCCCGTGAACCGGACTGGATGAATCACTCCATCGTACTCCTGCCCTAAAACTGCCGCGGCAGCCCAAGGGTTCGCATGTGGGATGATAACAAACGGTCTGGTTCGGTCCGGGTGTCTGAGAAGTGGGGTGGAAACTATCTTGCGTTTCAGGAGCTCAAATGCTTCTTTGGCACAAGTAAGATCCTTCCCAGAGCGGATCTGTTCATCCGTCAACTCGTACAAGGCAGCAGCGATAACCGGTAAATCTTCAATAAACTTGTTGTAGTAATTGAGACTTCCCATGAAACTCTGAACTCCCTTTAGCGTGGACGGGAACGGCAGTTCTTTGACTCCTTTGACGATCTTGGGCGTCGCTCTCAGACCTTCGGCGCTGATTTCGTGGGAGAGATACGGGATCGATAGTTTCCCAAATTCGCTCTTGGGCAAACTCACAGAGATGTTCCAGTAGCGAAGTCTGAAAAGCAGAGCGTTTAAATCGTCACAGAGTTGGTCCCAAGTCGGCGCTCCATGTGCAATGTCATCGATGTACGAACTTCTCCCCAGGACTGGACCCATATACGTTGGAACCGGAATGTTCCTCTGGAAAACGGTCATCTGACTTGTGAGAGCCGACACTTCTGATTTCAGCGCATGGTTTTCAAAGTCTGAGGATTGGTTTTCAGAGTCTTGAGGCTTCAGCTGCAAGAATTCCAGAACGTCTGCGTCAACTTCAGCCTCTTCCTCTGGTGACAATCTCACAAATCCCCACAGGCAATTATCCAGCATAGCTTGATACACAAGAGGGGCATTCTTCAGGCCGAAAGGCATTCTCACCCACTGGAAGTGTCCAAATGGACAAATAAATGCGGATATCAATCGAGCACGCTTCGTCATCCTGATCGCCCAGAACCCGCTAGCCATATCCAAACTCATAAACCACATCGCAGCCTCGAACCCAATCAGGAGGTCATCAATGAGAGGCAACGGGTAGGGTGATAACTGGATGAAACCATTCACAATCCGATAGTCGATACACATTCGTATGTCAACACCGTTCTTCTTCAGAACGATCACAATAGGGGATGCCCACGGCGAATTGGAGTACTCGATCAAACCAGTTTCCAGAAGTTTCTTGAGAAGCTCATACACCTTCAGCATGAGGTGAGGGGCAACGGACCTTGGACGTTGGGCCACCGGTTTGGCGTCTCCTACATCTAGATCACAAACCACGCCCCTTGCCGGTGCGGGTGCTGCATTACCATCTCCTAGGAAGATCTTTCTGTGGTATTTCAGAATGTCACGTAGTTTCTTCTCCATTTCTGGTGTTGTCTTTCCTGGTTCTCCAACATCAGCACTGTCGATATCGCACTCTGGTGTCAATTCCTCAAGCTCTGGTAACATGACCAGTTGATCGCGCAACTGGGCAAGGAGCTCCGTGCCTTCCCGCATATAAACACCCGGTTCCAAATCCAACTCTTCGTTCGAGACTTGCATACACCGCTCATACTCCACTCGTAATTTTTCCACAGGTGTTCCGGGCATCCCTTGAACAGGGATATCCCAAGACTCGTCCATTAAGTCCAGATCATCTGCTGGTAACTGAGAAGTCTGAAAACCACTTGCAGGAGACTCTAGTTCCGAGTCCGAGGAGCCGTCACCAGAACTGATGCAATCGTCACCATAGTCGCTGGGAGAGACACTTTCAGAGGACATCTCAGAATCTCTGGTATCCACACTTGCGTCCAAGCTGTCCGCCACTCCACTGCAGCAGCAATCATCTGTCTGAGTGGATGCATCTAGGGCAAAACGCACTCGCTTCATGACTGGGGTCGGGTCTGATTTCACAAATTGCACTCGAGCATTATCCAACCTCGGATGTTGCAGTATCTTAGTCGGCCATGGATAATCTGGACGCTCCACACAAGGAGGTTGCGGCATCAGAGCCTCCAGCCTTGCTCTCGTTCCATGCGCTTCTTCGTTTCTGGTGACGGAGTGCTTTCCAGGATCAGTACCTCCCAATCACGATATGCAGCGGAACCTGGACGCACGAAACGCCCATGTCTCGGGAAGAAACCATATTCCACGATCCTCGCGACATCAGAGAGCTCGTTGACCCAGGTGTTCTTATCGGAAATATTCACCACACGAACTGCCACAGGCCATGAGCGGGCAGCATAGATCAGCTGCGTAACCCAACGATCACCACGTCCAGCCCACACGACTTCCCGTTGCGGATTCGTCGGACCGTAATCAATCCTAACAATGAACTCCTCACCAGGACTCAGAAGAACGGCCTCGCTTGGTCTGACAAACCTGCTACGACCAATGTGGTCACCGGGTTCCCAATTACACATCATCACCACGACTTCGTCTGGTAACGACACCAGACCTTCGCGAGTACTGATCCTCACTCCAGCGGCAAACATAAAGCCCATTCCTAAAAGCACATCAATTCCTTCACCAATATTCGCGACCCAAACATCCACAATGTACACCACTCTTGGCCCAAGTGTCAACTTGATCTCAGCGCTGGCGCCAATGTACGTCGGAACACCACCCATCCCTGATACCTTAGTTTGCTTGTGCGACTTGAGTCTGAGTCCGAGCTTACGCGCAAAGTCGTAACTCAGAATGTTTATAGTCGCACCGGTATCCAGGAGAATCTTAGTCCGGCGATCATTCACAGCACCATGCACCATCACCACATCTCGCTTGGAACGATCAGGGTAATTATCCTCCCACCAGCCGTAGCATTCGCCATCCTTCAGTCTGAATGACACTGTGTCGTCAGGTATCGGATCAGTGTTTTCAGAGATCTCGGGTAACTTATTTCCTGGATTTCTGAAAGGCACAGCCGATTCCTGGGTTAAAGTGGTCATGCATTGTTGGGGTTTATCTTGAACCTTTCTCAGCTCCGGTCCTACACACACTAGAACACATAACTCTGGGGTATTGCCTTGCCCGGCGCGTTTCGGATCCCCATCCGACGGGCGTATTAGTTTAACGGCTTCCCAGAGTCTGCCTCATCACCCAGAAGTCTTTCTCTCAGGTGGTTTGGCATGTCCTTTAGTGCGCCTTGACGGGCGAGTTGCTTGAGTGTTTCCAGAGTCTTCAAGTCTTCACAGGGTTTTCCGGGATGTAATTTTCCACACACTTCACAGGGGGGTGCTCGACACATTCGACTTGGATGCCCTTTTTCCTGGCACCGGTCACACGTGATATCCCTCCAGCAATCTTCTTCTGAGTGTCCTGGACGTTGACATTTCTCGCAAAACTTGTTCCAATAACCGCCATTTTCAGGACGTCTCTGATGAAAACCCTGACCTGACGATCCAGACGGGGAATGGGGCGGCGGACGCCATCCCATGTCACCCATCACTCGGTACACTTCATTTGTCAGGGTCTGCGTCCAACTAGCGCTCGGCGGAGCTGTCGAGGCACTCGATGAAGTCTGTGCAGTGTCTCCATCACGGGTAGACTCTGAAGTCACAATCTGAAATCTGGAATCACCGGTTTGGTCTCTGGCATCCTGATCGGATTTTAAAGATCCCTTATGGTTTTCGTGGTCATCATCATCAGAATCTTCAGAGTCCGGGTCTCTCACGACATAAGTCCGGTTCATGCGCTTGGGCTTGAACGGTCCTCGTGGAATATTGTCTGCTCGGAAGTCTCGAGCCTTGGTGGTGGTCATATCTTGGTCACCTGTTCGCCAGACATCTTCATCCTGTTGTAAAGCATACTCCAAGTCTGAAATACGTCGGAATCTCTGACCTTGTAGCGAAGTTTTCAGGCGCGCATCCTTGAGCTTCGTGATAAAACGGAGCACGTGCTTCTCAAGACGCTTGGACGATTTTCTGAAGTCGATGTCGGCCTTCCCAGCGGCGGAGTTGAGTCGATAGAAGAATTCGAGCGGGGTCTCAGAGTCCTTCATAGCCATTGTGAAATATCTCTCTGAATATGATGACCGCGCCTTACAGTAACGCTTCTTGAACTCTGACGACAACTCCCTCCAGTCACGGGACACACTCTTGGGGAGCTGGTTAAACCAGTCACGCGCAGATACCGGAAGCTTCAACTTGAGCTCCTGAATGCGTGTCTTGGTCGACCACCCTCCTTGAGACGCCATATTCGTGAATCGCTCCCACCAGTGGATGCGTTCCCTGAGTGTGGCTCTAGGATCGAATTCTCCGAGATTGTTAGAGTTCATGAACGGCCTCAACGTCAGAAGTGTAGTTCCAGCTTGAGCTTGTGTCGCTGCTGTCAGGTTCACCACTTCACCAAGCTCAGAGTCGTCTGAAGACGAGCTTTCGGATTCTGAGCTCGAGTCCTCAGAGTCTCCACCAGGGTCTGGTGCTTCACCACGGCGCTTCTCTCGGCGGGGCGCCTCTCGGTCTCCATTAGACCGTCTAGCGTCTGATTTCCGCGGTGGATCTCGTCGTGGAGTCGATGCACGCCTGATGTCCCCCTTGGCTTCCGTCACCGAGGCTACTCGAGTCACGTGGGTTGCTGTAGTGGTCGTAGCGGCGGCGCCATTCCTCTCGGCCTTCACTCGCTTCGTCACCGAGCTTCGCGCAGGGGCAGTTTGTTGGAAGGTCGCAACTTCTCGAGGAGCCGTCCTGAGAGCCGGTGGGTGCGACATGGGTTCAACCCTAACCTCACTTCTGATTTCTGATCCGAATACCGGATACTTAATTGCAACTTCAGGGTCCTCAGTGTCTAACACCGGGGTTGCAGTTGCTAAATCAGGGTGACCGACCCTTCGCGCCTCTTGAACTTGGGACAATGTTGCTCGAAGGTTTCTCAACTGACCGGCTTGGAAGCGTTGCATGTTCTGAGAACTCTCTTTCTCCCTGTCGCGCTCAGCTTCCATATCTTTCATCCGCTGCTGTAAGGTCTTCATTTGGGAAATCCAGTCTCGCTTCATCTCGTCTGTCGCGCGCGCATGTTGGGCTTCGGCTTCGGCTTCTCGCTGTCGCCAGCGATCAGCAAACTCTGATTCCAGACGTTGGCTTTCCGACCTCCAGAGATCTGATTTCAGCGTCTCCAGCTCTGCCACGCTGCGGCTTCTGGGTTTACTCTCCGATACCAAACTTCTCCGTTCTTCAGCATCGTCAGCACGTCTCTCCGCCTCCAGTCTCGCGTTCTCAGACTCCAACAAGCGGTCGGTGAGCGTCTGGATCTCGCGTCTTGCTTCCAAGTCGCGTTGTTCCCGACGGCGGTCACGTTCCATGGACTCCAAGCGTTCTCGGGCCAAGAACTCCATCTGCGCTTGCTCCATCCGGCTCTGCCACTCCTGCTGTTGCCTCATGACGTTCAGTTCGATCTGGGCAGGCCCTGATCTCTGAGAGCTTCGAGCTCCAGACTTCGTGCGACTCGACGCGATGGAACTCAAGCGTCGAGACGGCGTTTTCCGAAGGTCTTCACTCTTCACACTCTGGCGGTGGCTTCGATGGCTTGCACTTCGGCTGGAAACAGATGAAGGCGGAATCTCTGACGTTGGTTGTCTGAAACCCTGTGAAGGCTCATGGACGAACGCCTGGTTTTCAGGCTTTACATCTGACACCTCAGCTTCTTCTTCCAGCATGTCGATGTCTTCAGGCTCCGATTTCACAGGAAACAACGTTCGAGTCACTTGGATTCCCATACCTTCTCCGGAGACCATTCCTCCGACGTCAGCGCCTTGGGCAATCAACGCCAGACCCTCTGCGGACAGCGGCATGTGTGATGCCGCCCCTCGACTCACAGACATCAAGGACGAGTCTGTGGAGCTTCCACGCGAGGTCTGAAATCCAGACGACTGATCATCAGAGGTCCCGATAACGCTGGGAACCGGCACATCCGTCATTCGAGTTCGAGAGCTGTTACGATCTTCAGACATGGGAGTTCCGGACTCTGGTCGTGTGTTATCAGAACGACTCTCGTATTGTGGCAATGAAGACAGCGATGGCGTCGACAAGGCTGACGGTGTTGACGAGACTTGAGGGCGCGGCGGTCTCTGCTGTAAGCGCTTGGACTGCGGCGGCTCATCACTGCTGGAACCATTGGAACTATGCGTCACTCGGAGTCCGGTCACCCGGAGGCGCATGATCAGCTGTCGTCCTTGTAGGTCAGCATCCTTGTCAGGTAATACACTATCGGTTCCTTCTCGACTTGTTGTGTCTTCTTGTTTCATGCCTTCTGAGAGTCGGTTAACCTGTAACCTGGCAGTCACAGTGGCCCACTCAACCAGTTCCATGGCGAGACGACTCTGAAGTTCGGTCGCCACACTGCGTACCTGAGACTCAAAGATCGCTGACGCCTGGGTCTGGGACCACGTCGGGAGCAAGTTCTGGAATTCAAAACCCGCCTCGTACAGCATTGTCTGGAGAACAGCCACACACTCTGGTGCCGTCAACGTGCTCATTGGAATCTCAACGTAGGAAAGGTCTTGAATCCGACCAAAGCCATGACGTCTTACGTGAAACTCCGAAATCCACATATCTTCAGGGAATACAGAGGAGCACCGCCACTTGATGTAGTCGCCGGTCGCTGCAGCGGCTTTCTGGAAGACGGCTACACTGGGCTTCGTCGTCGGCCATACATACTCGACGCTTGGCGGGACGACTCTACCGGCATCCATGTCTTTCCAGCGGCGGAGCTCACGACGCACATACTTAAAACTCGTTCTCCATCAAGCGAATCAGCCCTCCCAGACTCATCAGACGGTGTCTTCAGAGAATCTTCGGACTTGATCAGCGTGTCATCCGACATTGGTGCACCTTCAGACTTCGGAGACTGCGGAACACGATCTTCAGAGAGTCCGGGTTCTGGCTTCACTTCTTCCACGGACTGTCCGGAGGTCGTCGACTCTGAACGCAGATCGACCACTTCCGGGGACTCAACCATATCGGCGCCTCCCTCAGACGCCTCATCACCACCCTCACGGGCAGTGGTCACCTCGTCACCAGAAGCTTCGACTTCTGACGGGCCTTCCTCAGAACCTTGTTCACCAGAGACAACGGGTGCCTCCTTAGCTTCTGGTTCCGCAGCAGGCTGGTCTTCGATCGCCGGTTCCGCGACGTTCACACTCTCAGCGGCCTTCTTCTCTCGCGCAGCCTTCCTCTTCTCGCGAGCCGCCTTCTGGATAGCATCCAAGTCTGGTTGCTCCTCAGGCGGCAAACCTTGGAGACGCTTGGACTGACGTGTCAGAGCACCGCGACCGCGACCACGGCGTCCTCCTCTCGTAGATCCTGGTGTAGCCATCTTGAATATAGACGCTTGACAGGAAACTTTCTCTTCTTGTACTCTCAAATCCGGTGATATCACGATACCAAGATCCGGGCACGCGCACCAGTTGTCGCGAAGTCGGTGAAACTTTGATCGCGGAGCAGGTGGCGTATAGTGAACCCGGTTATATGACTACTGAAAGGATTTCAGAGTCGTACAACGTAGGTGGGCGTGTGGTACCTTGTGGTATCCCTGTGGGTTCGTTGTCTTGGGAATATGACCCTCGCCGGAGTCTAAAGTACGTAGTGAAGAGAAGTTGTGTTCCCTTGGAGTCTGGTGTCGGAGTTCAGGAAGTCCTTCCAGGAGCGTTCGGGAGTCGGAGTTTCTGGAAACCAAGTAGGTTACCAGAAAGTTGGTGGTCGGAAGAGGTTAATATACCAGAGAGAGTCTGATATCGGTGTCTGGATATCACAAATCCAGAACCGAGATACTTGACTTTCAGAGATAAACAACAAATATGCAGAGTTCAGGAATATACAAATATATACAGCCGTTCTTATTCTTTCTGGGCCCTTGAACGGTGGGCTAATACTCCAGGTCAACTAGGGACTCGTTACCAGACACCTGGTCTGTCTGGTATCCCTTTCACGTTCGCGCACCACCCTCTAATATAGAGGGAAATATAAACCAATACAATCAGCTATATATAACAGTCTACCTTGCACCCTGGAAACGACTGTCTAGTTTCCAGAGCCTGTCCAAACGAGCAATATGAAATGGGCTACCGCTAGAGACAAAACAAACGACCCAACTAGGATATGGAATAGGCGGGTCCTCTCAGGTCTCTACGTTACCTGATCTCCACCTAAGGGGACTGAATTTGGTGGAGATCACACGGCGTACGTCCTTTACGCAGTGGCTTGGATACCTCTCAAGCGGACTTGTGCAGTAGCAAGCAAATTGAACTCTGTTTATCGTTTTATCTTTCTCATAACTCTCATATATCTCTGGTAACTCTCTTCTTCTTGTCGTCCTTGGTGTCCTTCATGCATTCAGTCTTCATATCTCAGGTACACTTGGTTCTTGTATGCATCAGGTATCTTGACTTGGTTTCAGTATACAGTCAGTTCAGCAGATCTCGATGAGTTGACAGGTAGAGACGTCATCACGGGGGATGTGCAGGGCAGTCATCACTTGATTGCGTGACCTAAACTTGGTTTCAGTATGGTCAGTGCAGCCGATCCCGATGAGCTGATGGGTAGAGACGTCATTACAGGGGATGTGCAGGTCACACATCACTTGATTGCGTTACTTGAACTTGGGTTCACTTGGTTTCAGTATGGTCTTGAATCTTCGTTGATTTCCGAGTCTGGTATCCGGGTTTTCAGAGTCTGAAACACTTTGGTTTTCAGAGTCTTGGTCATAGAGTGTGGAATACCAGAGTCTTGAACGGAATATCATAGTACGGAGCACCAATGCTTCAACGTACACGAAGTTCTTGAGGGTTGCGCGGGTGCGCGGCGTCCGGCGCGCGATACTTGGTCTCTGCGGGTAAGTAGTGTAGATCCTTGAACCATCATCGTCGCGCTGGACGGTAACGGGATGAGGTCTCTCAGAGATACGTTCTTCTGAGAGACTTTCCGCCAGGAATTAGGCACTCATCGTCGGGGAAAGTCCGGTGACCAGACAGAGTGCATTTGACCTTCAGAGTTGTGCACACTCTGAAGTACACTTCTGGTCCATTGGGCCCCTTTACAGTCAGGCGAAGGTTCGTCTAAAATCTTCCACAGATGTCGCACGGGTGCAGCCGTGTCCCAAGCTCCCCCTCTCTCATAACCCATATTATAACCAATCACATCGTAACGTAATATCCACCTGTCGCTCGAAAATCGGAAAAA
>VOQZ01002139.1:0-72119 GCA_008079305.1 Phytophthora palmivora
TGAAGAAAACGAAGAGGTTATTACAGGTCCAGGCGGGTCACTTGCCAATTTAACGAAGGAGGCACTGGTGGAAGCAACGCAGCGATGAGTTTATAGTGGAGGTGGGTGCGTGTGAGTCAGCATTTGTACTCGGTTACTCCAACAAGAGATGCACAACAACGATCGACCTCCAGGTTTCCACGAGAGTATTTGCTGTACATGATGGAACTCATTAACACACACTACTGCTCATGTGTCGCCATCTCCCGGCTTTCGTGGACACAATCATGGCTTGTCTCGACCCAACGAAGCCTGAGCGTCGACGTCGTTGCTTACCACTGAGTACACGTTGCCTACACAGCCTCGTGCGTCGATTTCCGATGGTGGACTTCCACAAGGAGACACAACGCTTGGCCTTAGGTACCATGGAGGCGGTAATCGTGATCTATGACCTACGTACAGCTACGAAATGGCGCGTCTTGGATGGTCACGCCTCTGCTGTCTCAGCAGTTCGGTTTCGATCCGACGGACAAGTTCTGGTGTCTTATGCAGCTCGAGATGGTAGCGTTCGGTGGTGGAACAGTGGCAACGCTGGTCTGTTTGGTGGTATGCTCAAGATGCATCAGTCGTGTCTCAAGGAGCACAAACTGGTAGCGCTGAAGGATAGTGCGAACGGTGGGGCACCGTCTTCTACTGGTGGAGCAAGTGCTGGTCTTAAGCAGATCATCCAGACATGCCGATTTCACTTCCTCACACGCAAGGACAGCCCAAGTGACGGTAACAGCAACAATTCCGACCAGCCTAAACACATTTTACGTCTCACCGAGAAGATGCTAGTCAAGTGCAGTTCCTGCTGTAACAGTGTGTAACCAATAGAAGCACAAGTGGCCAAACCACTTCAACTTCGTAAACACTTGCGCTCAATATTCCATATCAAAACTATCTCATGGCAAGTAATGCGCTTCATTGGTCCAACAATTCACAGTACCAACTTTTATTGGACAATAAGCAGCCACTGAGAAGCGTCTTGGAATGTTCGTGCCGTTTGCATACCCTTTAGAAATAGATATCACTATCCACAGGATTGGAGCTCCTCGAGCAGCCGTCTGATTCACAATTGGAATTCCATGGCGCCGCATCGGGAGGAGGACGTCGCTATTAACGTCAAGGGCTCGGCCACCGTGACGCCGATGAGGAGGCGCTTCAGGCTGCACTACAAGAGTCCTCGAGTACAGTTTTAGCTAGAAATTCATGCCAAATAGCAATTAAACAGCGTCTAAACTGTTGTTTCACGTCTGTTGCCACAGACCGGACTTTATGGCTGAAATCCTGCAGTCAGAAGACCAGCAACGACGTGAGGAAGCAACACGAGTTTCAGCCACTCAATCGCAGTTTGAAACGACGTCAAATGGTGCAGAAATGGAGCAAAAACAACAAGGCCAAGACAGTGGAGACGAAGATGACGACTTGGGACCATTTACGCATGTCTCGAGAGCTGTAGAAGCAGCAGAAACCGCTCAAAATGAAGAGGAGGAAGAAGACCCCAATGAGGACCACAAATTACTGAACTTTGCCGACATTTTACTCATCGACATCCTCAAATGGCTCGATGAAGATACCATTGGAGTCTGCACTTGTACGTGCAAGAGACTGCTGCACGTCGCGCGATCCGAGGTGCTCTTTGAAGCGCTGTGTCGACGAATCTTCCCTGTGCAGAACCCGAGAGCTGCAGCGGCTGCTGCACGCAACAAATTTGGGTTGCGTCGCTTTCCAACGTGGTTCGACATGTTTTCACGAACGACCGCGTGTGCGGTACAACGGCTTTTACTGGCTAAAGGTTTCGTACTACAAAAAACCGGAGCTGAGCATGTGGACGGACATTGTGCCCGGAACGATCTTAAAATGCATTTACTACCGCTACTTTTCGTTCCAGCGAGATGGCACTGTGCTGTATGGCATGCTGTTTAAACCACCGCATGAAGTGGAGTCACATATTCGTAACCAACGCAAAGGTGTCTACCGCGGACGATTCTATGTGGACAAGGATGACTTGGTAGTGACGGTCCCTACCAACTGCAATGAAGTCAACTTCAGACTGAAAATTACCCAGCGTGAACGTGGAAAGAACGTCAAGTTAGTGCTGAAAGAGCATTTTGCCAATTCCGAGCCGGATGGCAGCGGTTGGGTCAATGACTACGACACGACGGATGAGGAATTCTATTACTACCGTTCATGGAATTTGTGATATTTGCACGGAATTAACGGTATGTCTTTGATTCACTATTGCTCTCCCGTGTGTAAAGGGTACTCGAAGTATATGAAAATAGATGGATTGGACCTGGATACTTGAGTGGCGTTGAGAAGTTGTTCTTGGTGTGCCCAGCTATGAATAGGAAGGTTTCCAACGAGATTGGAGTTGTCACTGCGACGGACTTCCAACGTCACAGACGAATTCGGACCATGGCTCCAATTGCGACAACAAAGCCAGCGGTAGATTGTGGCAACAATTCCGAGCTTAACAAGAACGATAGTAACAACTGCAATGCATCAAGTAGCCACAGCAACAGCCGAGGTAACAGTCGTTCGAGTCAAGCACGAGCAAGTAATTCCAGAGAGAAGTCGCGATCATCTACACCCACCACATCCAACCAGAACACTGAATTATTGCCCAAGCGTACGACATCTCTGTCATCAGCCAAGTCGTCACGCAAGGCGTTAGCGACGCCAGAAACTGAGAACACTATAAGGAAAGCTGTCACTGCGTATCCATTGCCATCAACGACGCTCCATAAACACAAACAGGCGGCAGTATTTACATCGGGGAAAAGAAACACAGAACGTAAGTGTAAAACGACCATGAGTTTTGTTACGCAGTATTGACTTTTTTTCTGATGCTACAGCAATTTCTCTAACGCATACGATGCCGGATCCATTCCTTGTCGAATCAATCACGGCGGTATCCGCAGTTCGCTTCAGTGGACGAGAAATCCCAATAGTAAGATGTTCTGGACATTATTAGAATTCTTCGGCTAACTCGCTGTTTATTCGACTAGCTATACCGTACGATCCATTATTGATCACCTGTGTTGAAGGGTTCTTGGAAACGGAGCACCCGTTCGTGTTCCTTTCTCGCACTACATTTCGCGAATTGATGAAGCTTGAGGATGCTCGTGAGAAGGTCCTGCCGATTCTCGCACAGGTCATTGTGCCATTGCGTACGGCTCTAATGGCTAAAGACGATGACACGTTTGTCATGGCACTGGAAGCGACTCGACTGCTATCAGATCTTGTTGAAGGGGAGATGAACGTTTACCTTCCTAAACTTACACAACAAATCCATCGCAAACTATTGACCAAGCAATTGCGTGCAGACGTTGAAGACACATTGGCCGTTCTAGAAAGTAACGGTGGCAAGGAAGCACTTAGTATCATTCGCTCGAAGATTCCGACGTACGTCTCAATTCGTTAGTCGGCTCCAGAGTTGCGATTGCGAATAAATTCGTGAAATTGGCTGTTGCATCATGCACGACTTATGCTCTACTTCAGAAGTAGTATGACCATGCAGTGATCCAACGCTGATTAATGGCCCTGTTGTATCGATCTTCACGGTACAGGTTTGAATAAAAGAAGTGTTATTTGGACCTTACTACCATACTAACATCGTAACAACAACCTCTGACAATTGTCTTCAAATGAATTGTGGTGATATGCACTCAGTCCTTTCAGACGACCGCTTCTAATGAGAAGATATTGCCCTCCAGATACAGTATTATTCTCATCAAACCATCACTTCGTATAACACCAATTTACTTTTTAAACGGGTACAGCTACGAAAGACTCGACTCAAGATATTCGATCCTTAAAGTCTTGATGGATCATATCATATTTCACTGTGGTGGAAACAGAATGCAGGTGGGATCAGCGCTGACAACCAGATCGGCGAAGCAGGCAACAGTGCTTTCGGTCAAGATGGCACAGCTACGAACGGGTTCTTGACTGCAGGTCGCACTGGTGGTCTTGGTGTTTAATGCCAATCCACCTCGTCGGTAGTGATCGCGAATATCCCGCGGGTAAACCTCGCTCCACATTGTACAAAGTGGAACGCCTGCACCGTGTCACTAGCTTCATTGGCACACTTGAAGGATTTCCACAACTTTACCCAAGTACATGCAGCAGAAACATTTCACAAGTTGGCATCATGCGTAATTTGGAGCCCACAGCAAAACATGTTCGGATTGTATGAATATACCTCTTTCATCCAGCAGGTAACGTATGTGCTTGCCTTCTCAGACCTACAACTGCCCTGGTTGGAATTTGCCGCTCCAGCGAGAGTTTGCATCCTTGAACGAGAAGAAGTAATTCTGCCACAGCTTGTAGGCTGCTGTATGTCCGCCATTAGACCTCCATGCGTTCTTGCGGACACCCAGCTTCAGTATAGTGAATACATCGTCAGGTGTGAGGTTTTTCTTCATTAATTCCTGGGCAATCCTCTCCGAGTAGGCGAAATGTGAATTGAGCTTCAGGTTCATCTTCGTAAACCATGCGTTCGTGTTCGACCTGAGCTTCGCGATTGCATTTGAGAGTGCGTTTCTCTCTTCCCCATCGGTGTCGATAGTTTCCTCTGTCTTTACGCTCCCTCGAAGAACTCGTCCATTTGTGATTTCCACTTGAGTCGGGTTCTCGGAAGTGCTCAACTTGACAGTAGAACCCGATACAGCGTTGATAGTGGCGAGCAGGGTGATGACAGCCAGGAGAAGGATGAAGCGTGTACGCATGACTGAAAACTGCCCAACACTCTTCAGACAGGTAATGAAAACGAGTCCCTCTTTCTTGAACAATTGCGAAGTCAAAATGTTGTGAGGACTACTACATGTGTAACTGGTAATCTTGTGATTGCCAGTGTTAGGGTTGCTCGTGCTCGTGATAAATACCCATGTGCAACGCGTAAAAACAGATCAAAATCAAATCCCTTGTTCTTCATTCAGATAATTTGAAAATATTCTGTCATTTTGCTGGTAATCTTGTCATTTCTCGATGCTTCACCCGTGTACTCACAACTGAAGGTGGAATCAGCTATATCAATTGTCGTTTTTTTCATAAAGCTCAGAAATAAAACTGTAGCCTGCGTACATCATGACATCACCAACACACATTACATGCATTTAGAACTCCGGTACCTCCCAGAAAACAAACCCTGAACAGTTCGGGTACATAAGCACGGACACAAGTGGTTATGCCATAACTTATGGCAGGTCGGTTGTCGTGTTGTATCAGAAGTCAAATCTCGTGAAAACCAGATGCAATGAGCAGACAATTCCGGCCTACTCATTACCATTATACATTCTTTACAGATCAACATCGCTGTCAGCAATGAACAGAGGAAGTCGGTATTAATAATAATGCTACATATTCTTATGCCGGGCAATGTTGAGATCCTTGTTCGAGACACGTTGCCACAACCAGTGCTGAATAAATAAATGAACCTTTTCCAGATTTGTTGCGCTATGTAGCAGTCCCAGAAAATGAGTTTCAAAGTCTCGCGTTCTGCTCTCTGATCCAACATAAAGGCAGCTGGGTATGTCCGATCCTGGTAATGGAGATTGAGCTGATGTAGATCTAGTCAATAAATAACACATACTTGGAAATTCGTGAACATGTTCTATCTCGCCTATACCGTATCGCTCAAGACGGCAAGGTGCGACGATTAGGGTAATTACGTAATCGAGTGGGTAAGAATTAATTTTAAAATGCTACCGATTAGCGTCGAAAAGATGGACACGACGAGAATCGTACATGATCAATTGCTAGGCATCTCACCTGTTTGATCAGCATTGAGAACCGTGGAAATGTTGTACTTCGCGATCATTTCACACACTTCAGCTCGAAACTTGCAGCCGCAGCTTCGGCATTGGGCTATCCTTGGCATGTACGAACACGAATAGGTAATCGAATCTGTATGAAGCCCTTCCTCCACGAATATGAAGCGGTGAATATGTCTGCGGGAAAACGACGCTCTGATGCCATCTCAAGCGCCTTAAATTGGAGCATTTGCGCTGAAACAGGACAACCTCCTCTCCTTATTGAGTTAAGCCACAGCACGATGTATTCTTCGACATCACGAGGCAGAACAATGTCTTCACGAATGTTACGAAGGTTTTTGTGACGCCCTTATGCTGACCGCGCATCAGCTCAATTTGCTTGCATTGACGCCTCCAGGATGAAAGCTGCTTAAGCTTTTTCTTCCGCTCAGCTGACGTACTGATCAAGGGGTATAATTTGGCGACAGCTTTGCCTGTGTCATTGTCAGCTTCTAAAGATGCAGTACCTGCAGTTTGTGCATATAGTCGACCGATATGCGCTTGTACTGCTTTGAGTATCTGCCGACAGCCGTGGTGCACTGTCATCCCATCTTTGAAATTGGTGGTGCGAAGCAGGCTGTAAATTTTAGAGTCTCGATATCAGCGTTTTAGTGCAATGACATAATATGTGAGCTTGATTATCTACCAATAGCGTACCGTGAAATATACATATTATGTATATTTCACGGTACGCTATTGGTAGATAATCAAGTTCGCTTAGGACAAAAGTTCTTATGCGTAGAGGGAGAGATTTTAACACCACACATATGGTTCAGAGCACCACGAAAAAGGAATGTACAGTAGCACCAGAGATTTGGTATATCACCAAACGGGTAGAGGGTTCAAATCACCAGCAATTTGATGCGCTTTGTGACGGGGTCACACGAGCACCTTGCTTAGAGGAAGCGTGCTATCAAGAGTATACAAACTCTAAGTGAACGGCAGTTCACTAGTCCCTGGTCTTAGGGGACTTAATAGCCAGTTTAGCGTAAGTTTTAGACTGATTTATTTATAGTTAATTAGGTTCATTTGGCCTGTAATACAAACTCCTAATTAACTATACTTTAAGCTAATTATGCATATAAAAGGTAGGTTTAAAACTATTGGTTGGCCCTCAGCCACCGAACCTACGTGGCAGTAGTGTGGCCCACACCACAGTGTGGCTCACACAACTCCATCAGAGTATTAAAACAAATACTCACAGAAGTATATCTACTTCTAAAGGCGGTACCCTTTCTGGGGTACCCCTTTCATGTAACCCCGTTACATCCTCCCCCACTTAGGTTGGAAACACCCCCAACCAATGAGGAGCTAGAAAGAGAGCTCCGCTCTCTTTCCTGTCCTTTGTCGATACCCATCGACGAGCCACCGTTGTGGCTTGAAGGCTTTCATTCAGCCTTTTCGCGCGTCCAAGACACCCGGAGGTTTCCACGTCAACCTCCTTCAAGATGCCTAAGAAGGCAAGCACTCGCGGCGCTTCGGCGCCTTCCAAGTCTAAGACCGCGAGGTCGAAGACTTCTAAGGCCAAGTCGAAAGACAAGGCCGCTCCGCGCAAGGAAGTCCGCAAGGCGGCTTCCGAGGCAGGCAGCAAGCGTTCTGCTGCTGCTGCCAGACGAGAAGGGAGTCCGCGACGCAGTCGCTCGCGCTCCCTGTCACCCGACGATAGACCGAACCCTCGGTTCGCCTATCGGGACCATAGTCCTGGGTCTGAGTCCCCGGATTCCAACATCCCTATGATCACGGGATCAGAGTCCGACGGGGACTCTCCTGGAACCACGAAGGATCCACCTTCTTCTCAGGATGCTCCTTCGCAGGACGCTCCTGCACAGGACGCTCCTTCACAGGATGCTCCTGCTGATGATGCTGAGTCATCAGAGGCAAAGGCAGCTTCAACAAGCTCGCCTGCCAAGAGCCTTACCTTAGCCGAAGGTAAGCTCGAGCCCAAGCTGCGAAAGCAGCTTCTTCAAAGCGGGCTGAAGAGGGTGCTGCTGCTGCTAAGAAGCGCGCAGCCCCTGGCTCTCCTACGTCAGAGCCTTCAATCGCTAAGGGATTCAAATCCCTATTCGACTCCTCGGACGAGGAGGAAGAGGAGGGGGCTGTCTCCGACCCCGAGAGATCTCCAATGATCTCGATGAGCAGCAAGAGCGTTATCAAGCTGCTCAGCTGCGAGGCACTCCTGTGCCTCCCACGCCGGTGTATCCTCGCGGATACTATCCACCGGATGCGGGGTCTGGGTCTCCAATGTTCTTGGAGCACCTCAAGGCCCCTCGTGGTCTAAACCATGGGCGCACTTCGCGTGGCGCCTATGAGCGTGCCTTGGTTCAGGACGAACCACTCTTTGTCAATGACATCGAGGCCGCTAGGTGTGTGCTGCTTGCACCACACCGAATTCCTCTCAAGGAATTCACCAGTCTTCGGAAGAAACCCGAAGACCGCGGTGGGCTCTTCCCGTGTGGGGGTACCCTTGGGTACAGCCCGAGAACACCGCAACCCAGACCCAGGCAGAAGACCTGTTCTGGAGATGGGTTTCTCTAAAGAACTTCTCAGTTCAGGAGTTGAAAGAACTCCGGGAAGATCGCCTGCTGTCCTATGTCTTGGACCAGCGCGATCTCCGTATTGAGTTTGCCCACTTAGTCGCTAAGCGGCAACTCCACTCCGTCATGGAGGGACTTAGACAGCAGTCTAAGTCCAGCGCTCAAGATGAGCGCGGGTACGGTTCCGTCAACCCAGGGACCGTACACCGTAAGGCGGCTAAAAGCCGCGGACTACTTACGCCCCGGCTGTTGATCCCAAATCTCAACAGCCTTCGGGCAGTCAACCCGGAGCCGGTCTTCCGGCTCCCACGAGTTCTGTGACGAGGGGTAACCCCGCCACTTCACAAGCAGCTGGCGCTTCCCAGAGCGCCGCCGCTCCTGGACGACCCGCTCCACATGGTAGTGGAGCTCGCCGTTCCGGTCAAGGAGGGCAGGAGGAGCTCTCGCACGCGTATGAGTACGAGGCTCCTTCTCAGCCTTATCCTTCTGGACCCTCAACTTCGGGTCGGGACTCTGTGGGGTCCCTATTAAGTGACGAGGTCCGTCAGCTTCGAGATCGTGTTTACGCGATCGAGATAGCCCTTGGGCTTGGACCTGGTGGTCAGGCTGCCACTCAGGCTGGCAAGCCGGGGACCCTTGAGGTCCTTCGTCAAGACTTGGACGCTCTTGGTCGTGAGACTCATGAGCTCCATGGGCGTGTTGACCGCCGAGCTCCGGCTGCTGCCGTGAAGGAGCTCCGTCGAGGCTTAGACGTTCTAAGCCATGAGGTGCATGGTCGTATGCCCTCTTATGAGCCGCAGGGGTACTCGTACCACTCGGCTTATGGGTATAGTTCTTACCCAAGTTCTTCCCACTCGGTACCGTCATACCCGTCGTATGACTCTCGTGGGTACCAGCCTGCCTTCATTCGCAGGCTTCGACACCGGCAGCTCCGGTTGTCCAGAGAGCTCAGCCTCGTTTCGAGGAGGTGAGTTCTCACCTTGGTCTTCCTCCGTCCGAGAAGGAAGACCCAGCGGATCGTGATACCGCTTAAGACGCCCCACGCAGAACGTCGGGTGCGTCGCCATTGACTTTGGGAGGTCAATGGTATACGCCGCGCCATGTCTGGCTAGGACCGCAAAGGGTCCAATGAAGCGGTGCTTCAACTTGTTGCTCCCTACGGAGCTAACCAAGTTTATAGGTAAATTTTTAGTATCTAAAAGTACTAATTCACCGTTTTAAAAACAGTTAAATTTCCTCTTCCGTTCTTATCTGAGTACTCTTTCTGTTTGTCTTGGGCCGATGCCATTGCATCTCTAACCCGGCTGATTAGCGTCAGCCTGTCATCTATAAATGATGACAACTGTCTCCTTAGAGACTCTGGCTCGATTTCCGAGACCTGGGAGGAAAAGGCTTTCCGAGCCTCTCCCCCACTTACGATGGAGGCCACAGTGCCTCCCCGCAAGGTTAGCGGCACCTGGGGTGTCGTAACCCATTCAAGTAGAACGGGGTAAACCCCGTTGATGCGTGTACCGCATTGTTGAGTGCAAACTCAACCATAGGAAGCTGGTCCGACCAGGACCGAGGTGCTTCCGCACAGATACTGCGCAGAGTATCTTCGAGCACGCGGTTGACGCGCTCCGTCTGACCATCCGTCTGCGGATGGTCCGCAGTTGACATCGTCAACTTAGTTCCCAGCAATTGGAACAGGGTGTCCCAGAACGCGCCCGTGAAGCGCGGGTCTCTGTCCGAGACTATGGTCTCTGGTAGACCATGATAGCGAAACACGCTATCTAGGAACAGCTGTGCAGCCTGTTTCCCGGTGACCTTGTCACGTACTGGAGCAAGATGTACCATCTTGCTCAAACGGCAGACAAACACCAATATGCCGGTGTTGCCCTTGTCATCGGCCGGCAGGCCGAAGACGAAGTCGAGACTCATCGACTTCCAGCAATCCGCTGGTACTGGTAGGCTCTGCAATGGAGCCGAGGCGTGGCCCGAAGGCTTCACCCTCTGACATGTTTCACATGTCTTGACATAGTGTGCCACCCACTTATACATGCGGGGCCACCAAAATGTCTGAGAGACCATTTGGTAGGTCTTCTCCCGGCCAAGATGGCCACTTATCGGCGCATCATGCGCCTCTAGAAGTATGTCGTACTTCAGATCCTCGTCGTTTGGAACGACAACCCGAGGAGGATCTCTGGGGTCTACTCTGTAATGGAGTAACCCATCGGCCAGCTCATAACGATGGAGCTGCGCCCGCTGTCGAGGCGAAAGCCTATCAACTTTGGCGTCCTTGCCATCGGACAAGAACTGCACCAGTGGTGTGTAGTTCTCGTCCTCCTGATACGCCAAGCGTATCCGATCGTATAGATCTGTCGTGACCCGACTGACATGAGCGAGCTCATAGTCAGGTCGACGCGACAAAGCATCGGCAAGCACGTTGAGCTTGCCCGGCTTGTATTCAACGCGGAAGTTGTATTCCGCGAAGAATGACAGCCACCTCGCCATCCGCTGCGACAGATGCGGCGAGTTGGTGGCAGTCCGCAAGGACGCGTGATCCGTGTAGATCACAAAGGGCCTCGTGCCCAAGAGGTGAACTCTAAACTTGACAAGAGCGTACTTCATTGCAAGTAGCTCCTTGTCATGAACGGGATAGTTCCGTTCGGCAGTTTTCAGCTGCCTGGACTGGAAGGAGATGACACGTTCATGTCCCTCATTGTCCTTCTGCAATAGCGCACAGCCTATTGCATAGTCAGAAGCGTCACAGACGACGCTAAATGACTTGTTTTCGTCCGGCAAAGCCAGGACTGGCGCTTGCTGTAAGCTCGCCTTGATGCTATCAAAAGCATCTTGGTGCTGTCGCTCCCAGACCCAGTCGGCATCTTTCTTTAAGAGGTCCGACAAGGGTCGAGCTAGTTCAGCGTACCCTGCGCTGTACTTGTGAAGATAGTTGGCTAAGCCCAACCACTTCCGGAGGTCCTTCTGTGACCTCGGGGTTGGCCAAGCTGCTATGGCCTTGACCTTCCCTGGATCGGCGCGTACGCCGACCCTGCTGACGAAGCAGCCGAGGACCTTTATCTCCTCAGCTGCAAAGACGCACTTGTCGATGTTGGCATAGAGCTTGTTAGCTCTCATGACCTCAAACACTCGACGGAGGTGCTTCAAATGCACCTCCATAGCCGTCTGGCCACCTTCGGCACGGCTATGGACGAATATATCGTCAAAGTACGTCTGAGCGAACGTACGCAATGGTCTAAACAATTGTGTGACCAAGCGATTGAACGTCGCTGGGGCATTCGATAGCCCCTGTGGCATCACTAGCCACTCCCAGAGCATCCCGCTCGGGGTGCTCACTGCGGTGAGAGGGATATCACTCTCCCGCATCAGGATCTGGTAGTATCCGTCTACCAGATCCAGGGCACTGTACAGCGTACAGCCCGACATGTTGTTTAGCAACACATCCTTGCGAGGGATCGGCGTCTGTGCCGGTACCGTCGCATTGTTCAGCTTGTTGTAAGCGTGGACCAGACGCCACTTCCCGTTCGGTTTACGAACGCAGAAGGTTGGCGTCGAGTGCGGGGACTTCGACTCCCGCACCATGCCCGACTTCGCCTTCTCGGCGAAGAAGGCATCGATGACCTCGCACTGCTCGCGAGGTAGAGGCCACTGCCTCGTGACACAATACTTTGTGCCAGGCACGAGGTCAATCTCGTGCCGAACTCCCCGATCCGGCGGGAGTTGGGATGGTGGGTGTTTCGACACCACATCCGAGTATTCCTTCACAAGAGGATACACTGGATCCTCCGGGTTCTTGAGAATCTCAGAACCCAAGCGCGCTGCGCGCTGCTTCGTGAACCCCTCCAGGACGTCCTCGTCCATTACGGAGGAAGAGTTCAAATCTTCAGGAGAGGTCTCCGGCTTCAGGAGCACCATCTCCGCAATCTCTCCGGCCTTCAACTCGGCCAGGAAGTCCTTCATGGACAATTCCTCGAGGTTCAGCAGTGCTGACACCTCTGGCAGTGCCTCCAGATGGACGGCACCTGCCTTCACTTGACGACCGGACACGCCGTCGAAGACATGGCATTGTTCTTCGACCGGCCGTGCCGGTGGAGTCTCAGACTCCGAGTGTGGTACTTGGTTATCCACACGGGAGGTGTTCGCCGACACCTCCGCACTCGTTCTGGTCTTCTTGACCCCGCGTGGAACTCTGTTACCCACGCTAGAGACGCACGCTGCGCTCTCAATCTTCTCGGTCTCCTCGACCTTGTGTGGAACTATGTTACCCACACCGGAGGCGCTCTCGGCGCCCTCCCCAGCAGCCTCAGCTGCTTGCGGACCTATGTTACCCGCTTGCGGAACTACGTTACCCGCCTGTGGACCTATGTTACCCACTTGTGGACCTATGGTACCCACACAGGAGACGCCTTTAGCGCTCTCCTCAGCAGTCTCTGCTGCTTGCGGACCTATGTTACCCGCCTGGTCAGTGCCGCCCGGCACTGCCACAGTCGAAGCCCATACGGCGCGACGACTCTCAGCGTTGGGACTTGCCGACGTGGCAATCCCACACGCTTGGCAATGAGCCTTGGTCTACGACCGGTTGCGAGGCTCATCGCAACATCTTCTCTGGAGTCTGTGACTCCCAGTACTTCTTCGGGCGCATAAGCGCCTTGGCGACCATCTCTGGCGCCCCAGTCCCGGACAGAGGTGGGAACATTACTCACCAAAGCTCTGTCGGAGACTGCAGGCCGGCTAGCCCCAATGGCTTTGCCGCGCCAATCGATCCAGGGCTCGTGCTTTTCGAGCCACGGCATGCCCAGGATCAAGTCGTACTTGTCCATGTCTAGGACAAGGAACGACTCCGTGCTGTCAAAGTCTTCAAACTTTACAGCCAGGTCCATACGGACCCCAGGTACGTTAACCACTGTACCATCGGCCAGTCTCACCGAGACCTGGCCCCTGCCTTTGCTTTCTCTCAAAGCATCGGCATACTTGTCGCCATTTCGCGCGACCATCTGGCGTCGAGCAAAGTTCGTCGACGCCCCAGAGTCAATCAGGACCTAAAGGGATCTCCATATCCCCGTACACTTGCGTGTACCACGAGCAGTCCGCCGCTGCTCTTTCTCGTCTCGAGAGCACCCAGGCTCTCAGGGGCTAAGCCTCCATGGCGTGCGCCGTCCGCACTCCTACCATGGGGACTTAGATCTTCCCCAGTAGGGCGCCCCGCCCCTACTGGTGACCCCAGTTCCCCTGGCTCTTGGGTCGCGGCTTCTGCCACGGGCCCCTCGAGCCCCTAGGTTTGGAAGGGAACTTCCTTTGCCCTCCCGCAGGGCAGGCACGTTGCATGTGCCCGAGCTTCCCACATCCGTAGCAACGGATGGAGCTCTGTACGGCCGTACCCAGTTCCATGGGTACCGGCCCGGTGCTGGCTCCAGCTGCTGGAGCCCCTTGCACTGCGCCTGATGACGCATTGTGGCCTTGCCACACCGACGTAGGAGTACGAGCCTGTCGGTGGCTGTACTCCTCTTGGAGGGCGATCTGTATCGCCTCCTCCATAGTGTTCGCATGCACGCGGAACAACTGTGTGCGGGATGGGCCCACCTTCAGGCCATCCATGAACACTGTCACTTTGATGTGTTCAGGTAGGGGGTTCCCCACCAGAGATGCAGCGAGCACTCGCATCTCTTGGATGTACTCATGCAGCTCACGCTTCCCTTGTTTACAGGCAAGGAAGCGCGAGCGCTGGCGATACTCATAGTTCGCCGGAAGGAAGGCGGCTCTAAGCTGTTGGCACAGCTGAGCCCAGGTTGTGAAACAACCCGGCGTTGTCGCTTCGCGCGTGTACGCCCAGGTCTTCGCCCGACCTCCTAGGTTGGATAGGGCGAAAGCGACCCGAAGTCGCTCGGTCGAGATCAGAGCCGCGTCCATCGCGAGCTCTACCTCTCTGACCCAGAAGTGGAGGTTCTCACCCTCCTTTCCCTCATAAGGATTAACCTTAAGCCTCAACGGCTTAGGTTGGGCTGGCTTCATCTCAGCCACGGGGGTCTGCAGCCCCTGTACGTGGGCGATTAGCCCTCTCTCGTACGTGTCGAACGCCTCAATGCGTTCAACCTGCTCGGCCGGCGTAGCAGCCGCCAAGCTTCGGAGGGCATCTCCTCCAAAGATGCCCACCATCTTCCGGACCGACTCAAACTGAGAGTCGGTCAAATGAGGGAACTCCCCTCTATCCATCCTGGCTTACCTTGTAGGAGCCACAGAGGATTCAGGTAGTCAATCTACCCGCGTAGGCGTGGATTGACTACAAGTGCTACCAAGTGTGACGGGGTCACACGAGCACCTTGCTTAGAGGAAGCGTGCTATCAAGAGTATACAAACTCTAAGTGAACGGCAGTTCACTAGTCCCTGGTCTTAGGGGACTTAATAGCCAGTTTAGCGTAAGTTTTAGACTGATTTATTTATAGTTAATTAGGTTCATTTGGCCTGTAATACAAACTCCTAATTAACTATACTTTAAGCTAATTATGCATATAAAAGGTAGGTTTAAAACTATTGGTTGGCCCTCAGCCACCGAACCTACGTGGCAGTAGTGTGGCCCACACCACAGTGTGGCTCACACAACTCCATCAGAGTATTAAAACAAATACTCACAGAAGTATATCTACTTCTAAAGGCGGTACCCTTTCTGGGGTACCCCTTTCATGTAACCCCGTTACACGCTTCCACCATCAAAATGGTATCTCAACACCAGAGAATTAGTCACAACCACCAGAGGCGTAAGCGTTGGCGCTATATTGCGTGTTGAGCTATTGTTGCAAGTTGCTTAACACTGCTGAGTTCAAGATGGCTTGTGTAACGGGGTACATGAAGGGGTACCCTAGAAAGGGTACCGCCTCTAGAAGTAGATATACTTCTGTGAGTATTCGTTTTAGATACTCTGTTGTGGGTGGTGTGGACCACACCACTACCACGTAGGTCTGGTGGCTGAGGGCCAGCCAATAGTATTTGACCTAATTTTTTATGCATATATAGAACAAACTATAGTTAATTAGTTATTTGTATTACAGGCCAAATGACCTAATTAACTATAAATATAAATCAGTCTAAAACTTACTCCCTACTGGCTATTAAGTCCCCTCAGACAAGGGACTAGTGAACTGCCGTTCACTTAGAGTTTGTATACTCTTAATAGCACGCTTCCTCAAGCAAGGTGCTCGTGTGACCCCGTCACAGCTTGAATATTGAATGAATAATACATTATGCGTGTAGTAAGAATGAACGCACAACGAGTTTAATGAGTTCTTCGAAGTATAAATTATAATCCTTGCAATGCCTTGTGTGATAGTATTGTCGACCGAGTTTTTTGAGTGGTTTGGTAGAAGTAGTGCTGCTTGGCATGATGTGTTCATTACATTAATCGTCATTAGAACGCTACGACCAGCAACAATTGAACAGAATAGTGTATATATTATCTTTACGAGCCATATCTAGCGCTGTTATTGGCATCGTACATTATAGTAAGTAGACCTTTAGCAATTGCATAACGGTGAAAATCAAACTGAATAGTACAACGTCCTGTCAACATCATTATGAGTAAAGTCCAATGTCAAGCACCCTTCATTTAATGAATATCTAAACCCTACGTCGTTTTGTTTGCTCGCATGATCGACTATTGCTCAGGCGAAGCAAAGTCGTGAAAGGAATGTTGTTTGACCTTTCAAACGGAAGCGGATATTCATCCCAAACAATGACAGCATTTCTTTCGGTGAATGAATCGTCTTGATGGCTAGCATCCATGTAAGGTTGGGAGAATCGCTCGTAGTGATAACTGTGGTCATTTATCACTTGAAATTGATCGGTTCGTTCACTGAAAACATTCCGAATGTAGCGAACATTATCGGTTGCATTAGCCTCAATGCGGAGGTTCTCTAAGTGTTGTGTATAGACCAGTGGGACGTAGATATGAACACTTGGAGATATTATTTCGGCTTCTCCTAAACCACCACGTACTTGGCTCGTATGCTGGGACACATTTTGATGCTGGTCTGATAATGCCCTCCGCGGCGGTAGCTCCGTGGAAAACAGGTGAGTCCAATTCGGAATGGAGAATGAGATGATCCCCCAAGATTAGGTACTAACATGTCGTTTTCATGCTTGATGTCACCAAGTATCACTAATCTGTCTCCTGCAAGAGCAATATTTTCTGAAATATCATACATGTGACTTGCACAGCGCTCCAAAACAGGTTTCATAGCATTTCGTTTGTTGTTTTTGCGCAATCGCTTGACGTATGCCTGCACTTAGGAAACCTTGGGCGACGGACCTCTGAAAAACCCATAGTCTACCCTTTTTATCAACCATGCAAATAAGTCAAGAGGCTTAATTGAAGCATCTTCTCCTAGTCGTTCTTCAATAAATGTTCTCATTTCAGATGTTAAGTGCTGAGACTTCGGCGAGGGTGCATCTAGGTCTTGCATGGTATGTTGACCATCCACAGCAATACTGCCAATATCATTTTGCTCACATAATAAAAGCCGATAAGTACATGTGCACACCACCCCGCTTGCTTTGCAACGCCCAGATCTGCAAGTAGTCACAATTCTTCGAAGGTTGTGTTTAATTAGGAGGTTGTCTTCTGTAGCATTGGTCACGTGGTCGAACTTGCAACGTGCAGGATCATTGCGACCACGACTGAAAGATGGCAACGTAGACAGATACTCCTCCATGGAAGTGTCAGAACCTTTCTTGTTACTCCACAACTCGATCCATGGTTTTCTATTCCTTGGAAGACGGACTGTTGGGTTGCTGTCCGAATTAATCTGCATGCTGTCACGATCGGGAAGCGTAGTGTAGACAGACAGGTGGAGCCGCCCTCGTGAAGCGCAAAGAATGTGTAGTACAGTGGAGTAGTTACTTATTTCTAGACTCGGCCTTCCGCACAAAAGCTATTATAGACGACTAAATATATCAATACATAATTTGTGAAGAGAAGTTGACCCAAAGCTATGTAGGTGGTATTATGCCACATAGTAATATCATGTTGCAATACACGTGAGTATTTTGATGATGTTGGCATTTCATTACATATAGTGTGACCCTAGAATACCGGAGGTTGAGGCATCTGGAGCTGACGCTGACGCTTCCGAGATCTCGGTGACCCACGAAGCACGAACAGCAGCCGGATCAAGAGCTGGGTTGACGCCAACCGAGGATGCCACACTTGAATGAGAACGCTACCGGAACAAATAGCGGCACGCTCGGTTTGCAAGGGACAGCGCTGGTGTTATACGGATGATCGCCCGGAGCATCCACCCAGCAACCGCGCCATGGCTGCGGCACATCGAGAACCCTGAGCTCTTGAATCCAGTTATCCGTCGTCGGAGCCCAATCCAGCACTTCAAACGGATATTGCAGATAGGAGGGCTCCAGCAGTAGCTCAGCAGGGTTCTCCCGAGGCTTGTTATCACGCTCGATGCTCCATTCCCAGACTCGGTACACAATCTGCTGGCGGAGATGGTCCACACGGAGGTTCCGAACCTTGTTATACGTTTTTCACTTTGCGACCAAGGCAACAACCAAGGGGTCGTGATGAACATGTTCTCTTTCGAGACGGCGAAGGTAATTCTCGACCGCCGAGACTTGGACCCAGTGGTGCCGCTCCCACGAAGCGAGGCCCAAGTCTGCTTTCCCGGACTTGTTCGTGTATATACCTTGGAACGGCCGCCACATCTCGACAGTGCGCCCTAGCCCAGTTTCTCGGATGGAGATTTTGGGCCCTGCTGGGAACCGCTAGAGGCAAAGAGACATGGCTGCTGGAGCAGTCTTCGTCAGTGCTGTTGCCACGGATGGCCAGGGTCCTCCCAATTCTTCAGAGCAGATAGACTTGCGGTGGATACGAGACTCCGCCCTTCGGTAAGGGCTCGAACAGGCTGCGGTTCTGAATCTAGCGCCAGGCCTTTTGAGCACCAGGCGCAGTAAATCTGGGCTCCAAGAAAGGTCCGGCCACGGCAGTGAGCTTCATAGACCCCAATGACGGTTGAGTCACGTTCCCAATAGGAGTGAAAGCCACCGATCTCGCGCCGGACGCAGAGGGTAGAGTCGCCGTAACCACCGAGTGCGGTCTTGAGCTCCCGATGGAGACCACCAAGGACAGAACAACTACGGAGCTGGCGTAGGAGCTGCAGACGAGACAGCGCTTGTCGGCCGAAGGCTTGGTGAGCTAACGTGAGAAGTGGTACGTGTGCTAGTTCCGGTAGCGGTGGCAGGAGGTGTCTGCGCTGCCGCTGGTAGCCAGAGAGAGAGAGAGACGAAGCCATCCTCCACGAGCTCTCGTTCCACCATCTCCATCGAACGGAGACCGGACACCACAGACGCCTCCCGGACAGGCCTGCCATCCTTACGGAACAGCGTAATCATCGGTGAAGAAAACGGGCTGCCCACGGTCTTTGAAACCCCGGCACAATCCACATCACCAGACGCCAAGTCTTAGGACCAGGGTTTGGAGGCCGCGTCATTGGATTGAGCAACATCCTTGTCTGAGTTAGGAAAGTCTTCGGTGTCCTCCGCTTCATGATCCGAAGCTGTGGAAGGCTCGCCCGCCACTTCACCGTCTTCGAGATCCTCACCCGTAACCTCGGATGGCATTTGCGGTGGTGTAGGAAGAACCTCGGTCGTCGCAGCTACTGCTGACACGGCGAAAAGAGGAGTCGGAGAACCCGACGCAGGTGTCGGCGAAGAAGTTGGAGAAGGCCGTTCGGTGAAAGACGGCCGGATAGAAGCTGGAGTCGGCAACAGAACTTGGGTTTGACAGAAGGCCGACCGAGCCGCTTCTTAGCTGATATTGCTAGTTTGGGGGAACCAGGATGAGACGGGGGACGTCTTGGAGTTGATGCCGAGCGCTGTCGGAGACGACGGAGCTTGGGAGCAGGCGTTGCATCGGGCGAAACCCCAGAAGCTCTATTTCCAGTCCTGGCTGAGCTTGGAGGAGTGGTAGCAGGACGAGAGTCTGAGTTGGAATATTCGTCATCGCTCGAGGTGGTCTCAAAGCTGGACGAGAGCACGCTCCGAGACCTCTTAGCGGTTGCACTCGGGGGCTTCAACCCGATGAGGTTCCAGTCGATATCTTCAGCCGTGATGCCGACCGAAGCATGAACGAGAGAATCCGTATCAAGCCGTGATTGGCAGAATTCTGCCGGAGGATAGAGTTCGCTCGTTGCAAACCGGTATTCTCCGTCATCAGGATCTGCGCACGAGCTGGCACAGCGTCCCCTTGACCGTTGTCGCTCTGAACGAGGTAGGACTGTAGCTTGGTCATATGAGCAGTGTACGCAACGAGACTAGCCTCAACGCGCTCCCGATCCTTCTTGATGGTACGGATTGCCGCAGCCGCGTTCTTAAAACGAAGAACGAGATGAAACAGAGAGTCAGAATGAGTCGTGATGGCCGAGTTGGCCGAGTTGGCGAGGGCAAGCTGGCGGGTGAGAGCAACATTCTCCAGACGAACAGACTACAAAGTGTCGGCGGCGATATTATAGTCGCACGACGCTTGGTTGCAGAAGATCTCGGCTCTCGTAATCTAAAATTCAATGGCGAGCTTCTCCTCTGCGTCCTTGGCCTGAACACGATATAGGGAGCCCTCGTCGCGCAGCGAGACTATCTCTTCGGACGCGTGGAGAGGAATCCGGACTGGAGCGACAGCAGCAGCCAAAGTCTCGCCGAGGCTCGATGCGGTTTCCAAGCGACGATTTAAAATGGTGTCGAAGGACCTCAAGGGCCCCCGGTTTGCCAGTCTGAGCAGCGGTCGGACCACTAGGTCCGAGCCCAAGGGCTATCTCAATCGCATAAATACGATCTCGAAGTCGCCGGACCTCGTCACTTAATAGGGACCCCACAGAGCCCCGACCCGAAGTTGAGGGTCCCGAAGTATGAGCCTGAGAACGAGCCTCATAGTCAAAAGCGTGTGAGGGCCCCTCCTGCCCTCCTTGATCGGTACGAGAGCTCTACTTCCATGTGGAGCGAGTCGTCCGAGAGCGGCGGCGCTCTGGGAAGTGGCGAGGTTATTCCTCGTCAAAGAACTCGTGGGAGCCGGAAGACCGGCTCCGGGTTCACTGTTAAGGTCTGGGGTTAGAAACAACAGTTAGGGCGTAAGTAGTCCGCGGCTTCTTAGCCATCTTACGGTGTACAGTTCCCGGATTGACTGAACCGTTACCCGCGCCACTGGACGTAGGCCGCTGTCTAAGCCTCTCCATGACGGAGTGGAGTTGTCTCTTAGTGATTAAGTGGGCAAACTCAGCGGTCCAAGACACAGGACAGCAGACAATCTACTCAGAGTTCTTTCAATTCCTGAACGGTGAAGTTATTTAAGGACACCCATCTCCAGAATTGATCTTCTGCCTGGGACTGGGTCGTTGTGTTCTCGGGCTATACCCCGGGAGACCCCACATGGGGAATACCACAGTCCTCCGGTTTCTTCCGGATACTAGTGAATTCCTTTAATGGAATCCAGTGTGGTGCAACAAGCACAAAACCTAGCGGTCTCGATGTCTTCGACAAAGCCTGGTTGCTTTAGAACTAAGGCACGCTCACAGGCGCCGCGAAAAGCGTGCCCATGGTTAAGACCACAAGAGGCACTGAGTTTCTCCAAGAACATTGGAGACCTAGTCCACTCATCCGATGGGTAATATCCACGAGAATATGCCGGAGTAGAATGCACATAGGACGATACCTCTGAAGCGCCTTGCTGTTGAGTAGCAAAATAGCGCTCTTACCGCTCAACGCGATCGTTAGAAATCGCTCGGGGATCAGCCACAGCCCCCTCCTCTTCGCCCTCCTCGGATTCAGAGTCAAAATGGTACGGCGACAGAAGGCTCCTGAGTAGGAGAGCCACGGACTGCGTGCTTCATTGCAGCAGCAACAACATCTTCATCCAGCTATTGGGTCGCCTCCAATGATTTAGTATCATCAGCAGGAGCGTCCTGTGAAGGAGCGTCCTGCGAAGGAGTGGAATCCTTCGCGTATCCTGTGGTGTCTTCACCGGACTAAAATCTAGCTATCATAGGGATGTCAAAGACCGGGGACTCCGCCCCTGGGTTGTGCTCCCCATAAGTTAGCCGCGGGTTTGGCCGATCATCAGGCGACAAGGAGCGGGAGTGACTGGGTCGCGAACCCTCCCTGAGCCGCAGCAGCAGCCGAAAGCTTTCTAGCTGCCTTAGAAACCGTCTTGCAGGCTTCTGTGCGTGTAGTGGCCTTGTCGTTTAACTCGACCTCGCGGTGTTAGACTTGGAAGACGCCGAAGCGCCGTGGGAGTTTGTCATCCGGGGCATGCCTGATAGGTTGATGTGGAAACCTCAGGCGTGTCGTACTCGCGCAAAAGACCCAATGAAGCCGCAAAGGCACAATGGCGGCTTTTCAATGGATATCGAAATGATTAGGAAAGAGAGCAGCACTCTCTTCCTAACTCGTCATTGACTGGGAGTATCTACAATCTAAGTGGGGGAGGATGTAACGGGGTTACATGAAGGGTACCCCAGATTGAGTATCCCCTTTAGAAGTAGATAATATTTCTAAGAGTATTCATTTCGTGAAAACTCTGTCATAAATGTTGTGGGTAACACCGCCACGTAGGTCGGATGGCTGTGGGACAACCAATAGGGTTTAGAACAAACTACAGTTAATTTGTATTTTGTATTACAGCCAAATTACCCCATTAATTATTAACCCTTTAGTGGTGAAACGCGGCATTTTGCCGCATTTGACGTGTTTTACAAAATAGGGTAGAAATCTACTTCTTTAAACGCGGCATTTTGCCGCGTCTTACAAAATTCACACCGTCTTTTATTTTAGCCACTAAGAAATTCGGACTAGAGTGATTAGGTGCACTTCTGGACCGACTAGTGAAACTGAATTGTGAATATCGTGGTAACATGTATCGTCTTCGCGCACTTTAGCGTCATTTTTGCAGTTGTACAATGGGTCAACGTGTTGAAACCGAGACGAACAGATCCCAAACTTATCCTACGGCCAGTGTTGGACTAGCTGTGTTTGCAGTGGGATCAGGCCCCGCTGCCAGCGAAAATTGTCGCTGTGAGATATAGTTACCTTAGGTGACATGCCCGCATCCATTACCATTCAGTTTGCTATGCGGACCACCTTTACAGACGCACATGACAAAAAACTTGTTGTGCTTGCACTAGAGTATGAGTCCCAGAACAAACGTGTCGAGTGGAAAAAGGTAGCACGCACCATGCGGGGAAAGTATTCTGCCCAAGCGCTCGAGAATCGACTGCGCGTGCTCAAGCGAACCTACGGAAGGGTTCTAGCAAGATTTCCACCGTGTTTTTTCTCCACGACGACAATTTCTCCGCCTAACGCGCAGAAGTTCCGTCTTCTGGCACCTAGCCAAGCTCACAAAACCATTTGCGATATTTTCAGCAGGGTTTCGGCCGCCGAGGTCCGTCAACAAGCTGGCAAACGTGATGAAAGCGCCGGTGAGGTGCTACATACCGCTATATCGAGTGTGATACAAATGATTGGCAATGTGGGTCAAGAAGACGTCTTTTTAGATATTGGTGCAGGGTTGAGGACTGTTGCGGCTCAGTTCGCGATCCAAACGAATGCGCGCCAGTATTTGAATATCGAGAAACGGCCGGAGTTCGTTCATAGACGTGTACCTTTGCTTGCGATCCTATGCTGTTCGAGTTTAACTTCTACACAACGTGATTTTGCGCCAAGGATACGCGCCACTTTCGTCGAGTCCACCTTTTCAAGATGCCTCGATCATTATCCTGAATGATTTCTGTTTGATAAAACTGCAAAACCGGTTATACAACAAGAACTCGGTCTGATGCCGAGAGCATGTCTAGTCGTAGCCACCTCATGCTATTGTCCACGGCATCACCCATCATGTCGGAGTGTTTTCTGCTCTAAATGGATACTCGTGGAAACAACGTACGGACGCGGAAGCTGGAAGTCGTCTCTGATCCCAATCTACATGTACAAGACTCGTTTTCAAGGGAGCGTCCTTGGCAATCAGCACTCTACTTTGTAGTAAAATAAGTAGGGTGCTTCTTTACTTTAGTCAAGTCATATACACTGAGTTAGCATTTACCTACTCATACTCTATGTCTAATCAAAATTTGCCGTGCAACTCTATTCTGTTGGCTCAATCGACTCTGAGTTTGTTGGTCTGATGTGCTTTGCTGGCTTGGTGGGCGCTGCCCGTTCGAGTGGGATGGAATTTGTCGGTTCGGTGGACAGCCAGGATCTGGTGGTGTACTACTAGTAGTATTTGCATCAGTTTGATATTGTGCCTTGATCTTGTCAGCGCTGAAGATCGGCGTATGTTCCCTTTGTCACTGAAGAGTCCATTAGGAAGGTAGAAAAGGTGAAACTTATCCCAACAGGTCCAAGTGCTCTGTGGACAGGTAAATGGAGTGTCGACATCACCGTGCACAACTCTGCAGAGTCAAACCGCATCAGTAAGACAATGATCAGTTACCTCTTTCGGGTACCTTTCTTCGTAGCGACATACAATACACTCTCGTTTCCTTCTGCCTTTGCCCTTGAACATTTGCTTTGATGACATTACGGCACACTGTGTTTGCGTGGTATACTCACTTGAGCGCGCGTACCCTCTGCTCGAGGGAGTAACCGTGCGAGTAGCTACCATTTCATCGGCTGCACTGCAACCAAACGACATCCTCCCGTCGCTGGGTGCATATCTCCATCTACCAGATACTAGCTCAGATACCAATTCCGTCAGAAACGTTCTGTGTGGGTCGCGATCCCTTGAGGTGTCGCCTACCATCCGCCGAGTCAAATACGTGTTGGAACGCGCGATATCCACGAGTGCCAAGGTCAGCTTCTTATGCCACCGTTTGTACGAGTGGTTGTCAGCGAGTGAAAATCTAGCTCGTATCTGATCCAAACGATCAACACCTTGCATATATTGGTTGTAATTTAAGATACAGGTTGGAGCAGGGAACGCACGAACTGTTGATCTAATTCGTCGATTCACTGTTGTGATGGATGACGGGTCAGCATTGGTGACCATTGTCACAATGTTGCCGTCGCACCATGATGCCGCGAGAATGCTATGGTCAACATCCACTGACTGCTGAAAATCAACCCGGATACAGTCCTCCTTCTGCAAAATGGTGTGGTTAGGATAATGTTTGCTTCCGCCTCGCACTGTTTCCCGCCCGTACAATCCGTTAAGCCGTAGATCCAGCAGGAGTTGGACAATTGTGTAGTAGTTTTCCATGTTGATAAGTCGACTGGAAAAGAAATATGGCTGTACCACTTCTAGTACATGTTTGCGCACTTGCTTGACATCCTCTACCTCCTCACGCAGCTGCTGCATCTCAGCTGGACTCACCACGTTCACTAACCGATCAGCAATGACACTATTGTTGCAATGAAGGCGGTAGTTCAGAACAATCCATGTTGTCGAACAACACACCACATACATTCGAAAGTGATACTTCTCGCCAGGCTTCTGTGAATTGAAAACAATGAGTTGTTGGCCGTGACGTGACCGGCACGCGATACGGGCTTCGTCTAATGCACGACCTACTTCGACGTATCGACCGCCGGTACACTTAAGCAGATTCAACAGAGGTCGAATACGAGCTGCTGGATCTCGTACAGCCGAAGTTCCAGGGTCAGAGCGAAACCTCAAACAGCGACGAATCAATTTGAATCTCCGTAGACTCATCACACTGTCCAAACGTGTCGATGCTCCACCGAATATCACGTCTTCAGTCTGCTGTCCCCAATAGTTCGAATATTCACCTTTGTCGGTGAGAGTCATGTAGAACATAATACCGAGGAAAACCATGAGCTCATCCATAAAGAACGGCTTGGTGATTCGAATGTCCTTGACCGCGGCATAACGATTTGTTTCTAAGACAACTTGCTTCCAAAAGTAGACAGGAATATAGGCGAAGAAGCTCGAAGTAACCGAGTGGGCAAAAAGGTGGCTATACTCTGGTAGCAATCGTGTTGCAGTCCTATTGTCTGTGTGCTCGTACAGATCACTTGGGCTTCCATTTCCATGTCAGCGTCGAAACGCATACTTTTTACCGCTTCAACCTCTGCAAGACTCGCCGGCAAGAACTTTTCGGGATCGTACCTCTCAAAGCCTTCTTCGTCCGGCCCAAGCTCTAGATCGTCAAGTGTCAAGTCTAGATTCAGCTCTTCTTCGACTTCCGTGTCAGTCAGATCACGCCATGCCGGTTTGTTCGGTACACGCACAAGAGCTTGGTAGTTATCGATACCACAGATGGTGGAGACTGAACCATCACCTCTGTATCTGAATCCAATCTCTCGCATGACTGTGACCTTGTCTCCGGCTGCGTCTCCAGTTGGGGTGCGTTTCTCAGCAAACACCAGCTCGTAGTCCGGGTCTTTGTCGTTGGGTTCCTCTCGCAAGATGGCTTCTGGTGCAAGGCCGATTCTACGTTGTATAATCATCACCGTTAGCGACTCTACCGCATTTTGAAACTGCGTATCAAGCCACATCACTTGGAGGACAGCTCCATTCTTTGCTTTCTTGACACGACGACATACACGACCAACGATATAGGCGGTACCTACACACTTGTATATCTTGCTTTTCATCCATGACTCTTTCGAAGGCGATAACGCAACTAACTTCTCCATCATAAGCTGTTCAATCATTGGAGTGGATGGGGTGTGATTGGGGGAAGCTGTTCTTGCTGACGTGGCAGTTACTGCTGTCGGAGTCGCAATATCCGGATCTATCCGACTTGCGCCGTACCGATTAGGCGTTTCAGCCGCGGCTTCTGGTTGAGCTCGGCGAACTATGGCAAGCTGGTGTGTACTACCCACGTCATGGTTACCATCACGTTCTTCACCACTCTCAGTACGAACAACACCAGCGATAGCACTGGGTGAAACAGCATTATCTTCGCTACGCGACCCTTCAGCAACCGCAGGGCTAGACCCACGACCAACACCATCGCCAGGATTATCGCTTCCCAAACTAGGCGTTTCCGAACCACTAGCATCTCCACGTGATCCTCGCCTGTGTTCAACATCAGCACTAAGAGATCCTCGTTCATTGATACACTGTTGGACGGCAGCAGTGTTCTCGCTGCGATAGCTTGCAGTGCCGCCAATGAGTCCGTTGCTATTTTCACCGCCTTCAGTATGTACATCAAAAGTATGAGACATCAGCACAACGAACTGTGTAAATCTACATTTAGTTCTCGTACCACGATCACCGGGTGCCCTACCAGCACTATCGTGTTGCTGTATATCTGCTGTGGGCTGAGGGGAGGCACGAGCAGCTCCGCCGCCTGATCCAACATCTTCTCCGCATGACTTGGGCGATCCACGATCGAGTGCTGTCACGTCAGCCGCATGAGAAGCAGGATCGGTCTCATGATGCCACCCGTCATTGTTTTGCACTTCGAAAGCGTGCCTGTCCACACAGTAAATCATAGGCATGTTAGTTCGAGAACACTGGCAATCTATCGAGTATAAATATCACCCACAATGTTGTACGAAGTACTGCAAGACAGCTTCACCAAGCAGGTATTCCTGGCCATTTTGTCCGTCGCCGGAACAACCTGGGAAAACATACCGGTATCGGTTGTCGAGGTCGTGTGGGAGCTCGGACGTCCACCCAGCTGCCTTCAGTTCTCTCCAAACGTCGTGGAAGTCCAACGTCGACGCTAACTGGGTGTCGTTATTACTGTGGGTAGCACCTCGTCCTGACCGGCGTTGCTTCTGCTTCCTGTCAGGCTGTGTCTCTTGGAGCGCGCGTTTTAGTGGCATCAAAAATATGGAAATGAACGGCTCTTGTAGCTGGGGTTAACGTATTAATTATATAAGGGCGTGTTTCTATTGGTTATGACCTCAACTAATATTTGATATGCATACGATTCTCCTGAATATAAACTCCTACAAGATGATTTGTGAAAGTCACCAATGCATAGTTTGGCCAGAATCAAATCTTGCAGCAATACATACTTAAAACAAGATACATGCTCGGCATATAACGGTATATAAGTTACACACAACGTTAGTATACACATTCACGTATCATGGACAGCTGAGGTACACGAACTTATCTATTGTAGTTGTCAATGTCAATTCACAGTACAACTGTCACGTTGGTGTGCGCGATTCCATACCACTACTCTACCAGTATCATTTGGATAATGGCCGCACCAGAACCTGGTCGCCAGCGTCGCCAAGAGCCCGTCCACGCAACCTTCAAGGAATCCATATGCGATGGGAAATTGACAATGGGAACTCTTTGGTTTTAATGGCCCAGATTGGTATGTCTCGACCAATTATTGACGCGTATACTTTTCGACCAATTAGAGATTCGAATGCTTCGTTTGCAAAACGTGGCATTTTGCCGCGTTTTATAAATAATCTACTGTAAAGTGCAACAGCGAGTGTCGGATTGTAAGAGACCGTGTATGGAAAGAGCGCTCAGAACGCGGCATTTGCCGCGTTCTACTGTACATTGCGTAGCCATCATGATGTGTGTTCACGAAAGGGTTCAATATATTCAGTCTAAAATGTATTCTATTCTAGTTATTAAGTCCCCTTAGACTAGGGACTTGTGAACTGCCGTTCACTGATAGTTTGTAAACTCTTGATAGCACGCTTCCTCTAAGCAGGTTCTCGTATAATCCCGCCACCGAATCCGGTTTTCATGAACTCTAGAATGAGTTTGGGCATGTCGTTTTAGGCGAAGGGGCACCACATGAACAATGTTCAGGTTTATGCCAATCGAAAAGGGTTGTGGCTTACAAGATTGTCAATTATTTTTTAATTTTATTTTAGCTCAAGAGAAAGTCTAGGTGAAAAGATATTATTTATCTGGGATGACTTCAGCGGGCACTGGACTCGTCTCATTATGGAATACGCTGCAACAGTAAATGTGGTGTTAATGAAAATCCGACCGGGCTACACGTCTTCGTGGGACATCACTTAGATGAAGCCATTTAAGCTGGAGTTGTAATCGCTTTGGGTTGAGCACCTGCGGTGCCAACTCCGATCTCACCGAGAGAGCGACACAGCAGGAGTTGTTATGACCCAGGTCCTCAGCAGTACATCTCTATTACAGATCTAAGAATGAAGTGTAGACAGCGGCTTAGTTAACATATTCACCTGGTTGTTCGTGCTATCAACTTTATAGATTTGCAGGTGATCCTTCTTGATCTGCTCACGAACATAATGTCAACGAAGTTCAATATGGCGAGTCTTGCTGTTGTAAGTGGGAGATTTAGCTAGCACGATTACTGAGTTGTTGTCTTAGTTTTGACCTAGGTCATTTTTAGAGCTTCGTCTAGCATGTTAGCAATCCCACGCCCATGGTTGCTTCACAAGTGGCAACGTACTTGGCTTCAGCGATGAACATTGCCGTGATACTTTGTCGTCTGGCCGCCCAGGAGAGTACCTCCAGCGATGGTCAGCACGTATCCGGTAATACTCTTACGGCTGTTTGGATCATTACCCCAGTCTGTATCACAGTGTCCGCTGATGACGATCTTATCTGTAACTTCATTTCTTGCAGAGTACATTCTTCATGCCTTTCTTGTTGATATTAGGTAACGCAGAATGTGTTTCAATGATTCACAATGCTTCTTCGTCGGCTTATTCACAAACCGACTTAAGTAACCCATGGAGAAAGCGATATCAGGCCGAATACTGGTAGCTTGATGCATTAGTGATCCTGTAGCTGCTCGATAATCGACTGAAAAAGCTTCTTCATCTTCACTTTCTTCACCCGACTTGAACTTGGTATTGGTCTCCATTGGGGTAGCTCTTCCGTGTGCTTCACAATCCATATCGCTCAAACACTTCCTTGAAGTATTTTCTTGGTGAATCCATATTCCATTATCGTTTTGTGTCACTTGGATGCCTAAGAATTCCTGAATTAAACCTCCGTCTTTGAATCCATACTTCTTGTCGAAAGCAGCAAACAGAAGGGTCTTATGACTTTCAAAATTTGTAGCGAAAACCATACAACGGTACCAGAGAGATCACACCATCTTTATAGTTCGCATAAAGCCAAGGTTCTGTCTCCGTGCTGCAAAACCTTGTGACTTCAGGAATGAATCCACTTCTTCAAACCATTCAGCTCCAGATTGGTGTAGACCGTAAAGACCTTGGTCCACTCGGTAAACCTTTCCAACCGGGCAGAGGTATCCTGGAATTCCCCGCACGTACTGCTTAATCTTCAGACGGGCATTAAGATAGGCGGTGTCGATATCTCCTTGATAGAGGCAAACGTAGCTTGGCGGCTATTGCAAGCACAACTCTAAATGTAGCCATTCGAGCTACAGGAGAGAAACTTAGCACATAGTCGATTCCAAATTTTTGATAGTCACCACGTCAAACTAGTTGGGCTCTCCATCTTTTGATAAATCCATCCGGGTCAGACTTAGCACGATAATTCCACATAGCGCTTAATAAGTGCGCTTGGCTGGGCATCTCTGATTCGTCGATCAATACGAACACACCTTTCGAGAACTTGGCTTCTACGTTTTAACGCATGGCTTCTTGCCATTGCTTTTGCTGGGGGCAACGTATCGCTTCCGCGTACGTTTTCGGTTCCTTCACATCTTTGGTGTGCCAGTTCCTCGTGTCTAACTCAAGCCGCAAGCTTTTTCAGGGCTCTCTTTTGCAGAAACTAGCTTACACGTGGAAATCAGCAAAACGTTTTGGCCTACGCCGTTCAGCTTTATTGAGTAAGATCATTCCCTGAGGTTCATTTTCGGCTAATCGGTGTCGCTTGGTTTCTTGAACATCATCTGGCTCTCCTTGAAGAGATGGTCGTTGAACTTCAGTCAAATGTTCTGATATCATGCAAACATCCATATCATTTCCAGAATCTACAGCAACTATCTCTTGGCAACAGGAAACTTTGTCAGTACCACAGATATCTTTTTCAACGTCACTCTTTTCGTTCTGTAAATTCTTACTGGGTAAGATTTCACAATGTCGAACTTTCCGAGGATGGACGTCGAGTCCAATCACCTTCATCGTTACTTGGTGGCTCCAACCCAGTCTTTACGTTATCTTGTTCTGGTAGATCGCCGTAAATGAAGGCATCTGACACGTCCATCCTGTTCAGGTGGCGAAATCCATTCCGACCATTTTCACTAACAGTTTGACTGTGTTGAAACTGGTTCTCTCCGTAGACTTCACTTTCATCAGTTAAAATTGGCGGCACTTCAGGAGATGGACAGCTAGTCACGATCTCCCTCGCTTATTTTTCTCCAGGTGGTACCTCCATGCCCTCGTGGGAAATTACCCCTTGCTGGACAGCAGTTCCCGTCGTTTCTGTCTCACTGTCTTCCAGCAGACTAGGGTCAGGCGGTCCTCCGAGTCATCTTCGACGTCGGGATCTAGCTCGTCGGTATAATCGCCTTCCTGACGTGACCAGAATGGGATGACGGGTCAGTAGGAGTTTTCGTCTCTACATCTTCAACGCCTGTTGGTATCTCCTTGAGGTCTTCATAGTCTGGAAGATCAGGGTCATTTGAATCTGTGGTCATAGGCGAGATTACATCATTCAACACCTCACTTTCGCTGAGACTAACGTTGTCTTCAACTGCGTTGCTGTTGTTGAATTCCGCACCCTCAATATTGAATATCCAGTCTGCAACTGACGTTGTGTAATGATCTCCAGAACAATCCTTGTAGACAATGTCCTCGCTTATTAATGCGTGTTCCACATGCTGCACGACATGTTCAGGTGGATAGTATAGTTCGTATCCAGTTTGGGCTTTTAGATAGCCAACGAGGACGCCGGGGCGGCAATTGTCATCGAGTGTCTTACGCGATGGCTTATGAACATACGCAATAGAGCCAAATTTCTTGATGCGATGCATGTCAGGTTTTTTTCCGTTCATCATGTGGTAAGGTGTGTCTTTAACTGTCTGGTGATACGGACGATTCCGTACATACACAGCCATCTTCAGCGAGTGCGTCCAGAAAGACATCTGTAGTTCAGCCGCGCTGTATCGATTTCAGCATTTGAACAAGAGTTTGGTGCGCTCTTTCACATGGATTAAGGTGCGAATTTCAGGCAGGATTTGGCAAGAATTCGATTCCTTTCTTGTGATACCGATTGACCATCTCCTCGTTATTGAATTCATGTCCACTGTTGGTGATCACCTTGGTCACCTTGCAGGCACGAAATAGTCGATCAGCCCACTCAATGTATCTTTGCATTGCCGGGTTAACTTCCGGTGCTTCCTTTGGCTCCAGTGGATAAACTGTCGTGTATTGCGTGTAGCCGTCCATGATAACCAGCAATGGCTTCTGATTTCCCGACGATGTACGTGGTTCAGGGAATAACAACCATCCGCTGCTGAGAAGTTGACTCGTGGCTGACTCGTTGGAACACGAAGTTTCTTGTTCGACTTGGCATGTTCACACTTTCCTGTTAGAAAACCGTTCTGCACAGTAAAGTTAATAGTCCATACTTATCACGCTCAACGTCTAGTAACTTCTCCTCGTCATTCTAGAGCTCGTACATTCTTGAGTCAGAGTGACCGTGGTACTCAATTGTATAAACTTGGTCCTCAGCCTGGTTATGTGGCAGGAGGTTCTTGCACACATGTTATAGCTGTTCTTTCGTATGGTCTGGTCTTTCAGCTTATCTAGTGTGTCGACTTCACTCGCGCCTGTTTCTACCATACCTCTCAAACGGTCGAAACGTGGATTTCGCGCAATGATTTGATTAGCATGTTGATAAAGATGGGATCCCTTACTTCTGTTTTCAAAGCAGCAAGTTGATCCTATATCAGAAATATGTTTGCCACATGCTGTTGCACGCCCCAGTTGGACTTGTACCTCGCAGCTTGCACTTGTTGAAGAGAATGATTTCTTGGTTCGTACGAACTGCGTCATTTGCCTTACCTTCATACCTGTTCTCTAGGTATATCCATATCTCTCTTCCTGTCGTCTTCGTCATGACTTGTTGCCCCAGTTCCATCGAAAGGGACTACATAATGGTATGCTTGACCTCTATCTGCGCACTCTTGAACATCTTCATCGTTCATTACTGCATCAGCCAGGGTCTTCTCGCCATTTGCGTATTCTAGAATCTCCTCATCCGCAAACTTGAGCTCCATCATGTTCTTGTAGCACGCCCAGCAGTGACCGTGCCAAATGACAGGGCGGCCGTTCTTGTTTAGTTCAACCTTACTGGACATCTTGGTTTCTTAAGCACTTGGTACCTGCGATCTCGCAAGCTTTAGGCTCATAACCCTGTTATGATCCAGGTCCTCAGCAATACAACTCTTTCACAGATCTAAGAATGAAGCGAACACCAATACACTTCTTTCCTGTTCTGAGTTATCTGCTCAGCTCACTATTTCCTGTCCTCGTTACCACTCGATGTCCGGTTTGAGTCTGAGGCTCCTCACATATGCACAACTCACTTAAGGGGGACCAGGTCACAAATCTCAGTATGTTCCCATGCCTGGTCCCTGATCATGGAAGCTACTTGAACGTACATCTGGTTGCGCTTCAACTACAGAGTGAGTGTTAATCAGAGCTGGTTCTCAACAGTAGTTAAGCTTGTGACACCGTCTGAAGCAACTTTGATGCCACGGATTACGAATACTTGGGGATGACTACCTACTAGGGCGATGCAAAGTGGGTTCCGAAAGCTTGTTATCCCTACTGACAAGAATAAGTTTCCGCAAGTAGATCCAGTATTGTGTGAAGCCGATGTCACAACTGGTTGATAAGTTAGAGGTCGGTGAGGAGTTCGCTCTCAATACTTATTAAGTAGTGCACTTCTGTTTGCATTTCTTTGTAATGTATTTCAAACGTTAGAATAATTTTTGTACCCGTTGTAATGGAGGAATTTCGGTATACTGTATGGTTGCTCGTACTATTATATAACGTGATTATACCAGGATAGTTATGCCGAGTTGTACCCCAAAATCAAATCTCGTGAATATCACATGTAATTCTGGTCATTTTCAAAGACGATCAGATGAGGTCAGATGATCGCTTTACCGCTGAATTCGTTTGACAATTGCTGCAGGACATGTAGCCAAAACTCTCGAGCTAGGGAACGGTGACACTTGACGCGATACTGTTAAATTGCCTGATGCGCTGGCAAAGAAAGTAATTGGTGAATTCATGATATTCTTGACACCCACTGGAATTTTGGACGCAAGCTTAAAACGAGTTTTATGCTATAGAAATGTTGATAAGAAGTAAACACATCGCCGGCTTCCAGCGCAGGCCTGGCTTTTTCGTCTATTAAAAGCAGGTTTGGTGTCAGAAAAGTGGAAGAACAAACTGCAATGCCCACTGCAATCGCCCATAATACTACTGTACGGAAGTAATTGGAGTTATCCATATTGATACCTGCCCTTCGAGTGCTACAAATCAGCAGTAGTTTAAAAAAGATCAATGTTGCCAGGGATACTGGTGTGGAATGTGCTGAAGCTGCTGAGGAGCGTTCTGCAAAAGACTCAGACATTTTTTCAACGCTCAGTATGCTAATCATGGGGCTCTAATTTCTGCCGTGTCCAGTTTGTTCGTATCACCTGGAATCTTCGCCACCAACCGCTTTTTCCCTTTTACTGAATGAAGAAATGCTCGAAGGCCATCAGAACTTTCGTCAAATTGATGTAAAATCAAAGCATCGACATCACAATATGTATCACACATGTTTGCACAAGTCGAAAAGATATTTGTACAGACTGTTTGTGACCTAAATGCTTTCGTCTACACAGACGAGTGGGGAGTATCGACACCACACATATGGATTTTAGCACCACGAAAAAGGAATGTAGCACCAGAGATTTGGGTGTCACCACACTCCGTAGAATAGGACCAAAACACCAGAGAATTGGACAGTAGCACCAGACAGTATTTTACAGGTCAATGTCACCTTCTGCTGATACCCTGAGCGCCGGCTTGGATATCCTCGTGGATCTGGTTACCGCCACCACCGAAATATGTCGGTGTTCTTCTCGTTTTGTTTTCCAAGGTACTCTAGCGGTATTAAGAGTGCAGTAGCGTAAATGTTGTAGCTTGGTTTCTCTGTCGTGCTTCGTCGTAATCTCTAATTCGCTGGCTTGGTCACTTTTCATGCAAATATGCTGCATTCGGGACAGTAATCTCCACCACTCTAATTCTCTATAGGCTGCATCACCCCGCATAGCATACTCATTTCAGTACAGTAGCTTCTTTTCGTCTGTCGCCATAGGCAGCACCGACCCTGCAGGCAGGTCAATCTTCGGTGATGTACCATTTAGATCTCGTCAGCGACTGTGGCTATTAGCAATCGTAGGCCACTGCGTTTCTCTTGAAAATATTCATAGAGAAGACCTCCACACGCCAAATTGGACACAGGTTCCCAGGTTGGTTCATCATATCCCGACGACTTCACTTTGAACTCTCGGACAGCCCGTTCAATGCTTGTGGATAACGGGATGCGTTCGTCAAGGATAGTTTCAATCTCGTACTCGCCAGCGAGTCGATCAGGCTCCCAGCTGTCCTCGGGAAGCAACTCATCGTCGAAATCCAGTCTCGTTTCCTCCATCACCCCGGGTGTCAACCGGCTCTTCGGTCGACTCCCGAACCCTTTCACAACTTTAAGTCGCATTACATGCGCCACGATACCCGCTTCGATCGGGTAGCTCCAACTTGTACGCAAACTCCTCGACCTGTCCCGTCACCCGAAATGACCCGTACCATCGGTTTGCTAGCTTTTTCGTCAGTCCTGGTTTCACACGTTCCATGTACAGCCATACGCGGTCACCAGGCTCGAACAATGGCCTCGGTGCGGTGATCAGGGAGTCATCTGCTGCCCTGAGACAGAGTGTACCTCGTCCGAAGGCTCGGTCTGACCAGTACTCGGTATAGCCACTTTCTCTCTTCCACTAAGTGCTTCATTGTGTTTCTGGGCTCTCCGAGACTTCTCGGTGGCTTGATATTCCTTGGCCATTTCTAGTGCGATCTCCTGTTGACGGTTCACTTCTCGGCGCCATGCTAATGCGTCAGTTTGCTTTTCAGCCCCTCGTTTGACTGTGCGTCCCAACCATGGACGAGGTAGAACGGAGTTTCTTTCCTCGTTGCATCCATCGAGTTGTTGATCGCGAAGATCAACTTCTCAGCGATCTCATCCCAATCTTGTTGGAGCGGGTCCTCGGCGTACACCCGCACTGATTGCAAGACGGTCTTCACTGACCGTTCCTGTTGGCCATTAGCCTGCGGACGGTAACTCAGGGTCGCTCTTGACCTTGATTGCTTCATATCGGCGAAGGCTTGGAACACCTCGCTCATGAAGCGTGGGTCGCGATCATGACGGATCATTGTCGGAGCACCGAATCTTCTGTAGACACACTCTTCGAAAGCTTTTGCCACACAGAGCGCGGTTGTGTCGGCCATTGCCTTGCCCATCACGAAACCTGTCAACGCGCACAGGAAGAGCAAAAGCGCTGTATTGCCCCTCCGAGACTTCGGTAGTGGTATGACAAAGTCCATGGACACCATTTGGAACGGTCTCTCGGCGAGTTCGTTGCCAGGCAAATACCCTCGGAGCTGTAGGCGGCTCTTGCTCGAGCTGCAATCCGGGCAAGACCGTACGTGACGTTCGACGTCTGCGTAGAGACCGATCCAATAGTAGTCTTGTCTGATCCTATTGAAGGTTCAAACAACGCCTTGGTGGCCGCTTCTAGCGAGTCATGGCAGTTTTGCAATCCATCTTGTACCATCGTTGAGGGAACTACCAAGCGTATAATAGTCTCCTCTTGTTGTCGGTCGCTCTTCCGACGGCTCCTTCCAAGGTAATACAGGACGTTGTCCTCGCTTAGCGTGAACCGATCAGACATTTTCCATGAATCTCTCGCTGCTCGATAACCGAGCTCAGAGTCTTCACCACGGAGCACTGTCTTGAGGTTAGACCACCTCACCTTCTCTTCCTGGGCAACTGCGTATCCGTCTCCAACGCTCTCGCTGGACCATCAGTGGGTCGTTTGCACTCAGGACTGTTGAAGTTGAATTCTCAGTGCTCGGTTGCTCTTCTCTCATGTGGCTCCGTGCCTTGGTAAGTATACCATGCGCTTTGGCTTGACTTCGCTTCTTCTTGGTCGACCACCGAGACCTCGCTGGTAAATCTGACCCGGTTCTCGCTAACTTTAGCTTGTTGCCGGGTAGTCACCGTTAGTCGTCCGGTCTCAGTGCCGTCTCGCACAAAATAGGAAAAAGGTCTGCGACGGGGAGAGCCTGTTCTCACATGGGCTCGGACAGTGGAGACCAATGGTTTGTTGTCGGTCTCGGCCTTGGCAGTTGGTTCGTAGATGACGTCTTGAATGCGGTTTAGCGCAGTCAATTCTGACAGCCTGGCCTCGGTCGACACCACTTTAGACACCTTGCTCTCTAGGGTTTCGCTTGCAAGCGAGTCTGCAGCGGCATTGAACTCTCGGACCACGTGCAAGAACTTCACCGACCGGAACATGGCTGTGTGCTCTCGGTGGCGGTTCAGTTGGGTCAACAGCGACTCCTTACGACATGAGATCACCCCTAGGGATTGCTGGATTGTGAGTCTCGAGTCGCCTACGATGACAAAGTTCTCGGTTGTGTGCTCCAGTACAGCTTGTATTCCGTTGTATATTCCCGCATACTCGGCGAGGTTCTCCGCGGTCGTCTCGAGGTAAGCACTCACAGCGGTCACTATAGTCCACTCCGGTAATCTCCACAGTATTTATGCACAACTGCCGTAGCCAGCGTGCTTCTCGGTCTTAGCCAAACCGTCAAACGACAGGACGAAGCCTTGGCAGGATCACAATGCGCACAGCAGGTTCGGGTCCATCCTAATGCTCGGTAACCCTGTGGTTGGTGGTGCAACTTTTGCTAACGATTCGTCTAAGTCGACAAAGCTCGTCAACCCAGCTTGGAGCAGCTGAGCGAACGAGCAGTCTCGTTCCTTCACCCGCTGCACTACTAAGTGCCATGAGGATAGCATAACTGCGAACTGGGTCGTGCGTCCGAACAGTGGCTTGGGCTTATGTACACAGTCGAGCGTCGAAAAGCGTGTATAGACGTGGATGGTTCAACCTGCGAGCTGAGTTTAGCACACCTTCAGCAGGCCAATACCACCTTCTCAGCTGGATGATAGTTCACCTCGGCATCCTTGAGAACCCGTCCGCAGAACCGTACGGGGTGTAAATTGCCGTTGTGACCTAGCATGAAAGTGGAGCTCAGTGCCTATTCATTCGCAAAGAGCATAACATGCACCTCCTTATCTCGGTCGAAGTGTCGTAATATCGGCGCATCCATCCCATTCTGCTTAAGGGCTGTAGAACTTCGTTTGTCCATCGTGAGGTCAACCCCAAGTGCGAAGTCTGCGTCCTTCAACTGGTTCAGCGCAGCGCCGTACACAGAAAAGCCCTGGATGAGCCGATTGTAGTAGTTGAGCGCACCAAGGAACGACTGCATACCCTTCTGTGACGTTGGGAAGGGTATCTCCGTTACTGCCTTGATCTTCTTGGGATCGGCTCAAATACTCTCGGACGAAACTTCATGGGACCGGAAGTTTGCCTTAGCCTGCACGAATATACTCTTCGTGAAGCTGACACTAATCCGACACTCAGTGAAACGTTGGAGCAGTCGGCCAAACGTCGCTAAGCAGCCGTCGAAAGTCTCGTTATCGAAACATATGTCGTCGACGATGGATCGTCGGTCAAACATTGGGACCAGCGAAGACTCTCTGGCTCGCAATTCGCAAACATGTTACCCGTGGGACTATTCACCAACCGGGATACTGCGTCCATAACGGTAGAAGACTCTCGGTCGGCCTCAAACTTGGTCCGATACCTCGGTCGAGCTTTTGATCGCGGTTACGGTCCTCGGTAGCTACCGTCCGGGCGTCTTTGGTCTGTTCTTCGGCTTCTTGCATATCCTTCGTGAATTGCGACCACTCTCCCTTTGGCCGGACAATTCCCCAAAAGGCATGGTCGATCATCCACCGGTAAAGCATCGGCGCGTTCTTGAGACGAAATGACATCCATAGCCAATCAAAAGGCCCCAGTGCACAGAAAAACGCGGAGATCTTTCGAGGTCTCTGTGTCATCATGACGGCCCAAAATCCGCTCGCCGCATCCAACGAGCAAACCCAGAGATAGGCCTTCATGGTGGTTAAAGGCCATCGACCAGCTGCATGGAATACTCCATGTTCGCTGTAACCGAGTTCACGATCTTGTAATCAATGCACAGGCGGATATTGACACCGTTCGTTTCAGAACAATCTGAATCGGGGACGCCCACGGGCTGTCCGAGAAAGTAATCCGTTCAGAAGCTCATAAAGCTTCCCGAGAAACCGAAGCGGCGTCCTTCGAGCCCTCGGTTTGATGGGCGCGTGCCCCTGCACGTCAATATCGCACACCATGCCGTATGCCGGTGGTGGTAGCGCATTGCCACTTGAGATCATGATCTCTTCGTGGCGCTTCAACAAATTCACAAGCTTCTGCGGTTGTTCCACATCTAGGTCGTTGTTCTGAACATTCAGACCGGTGCAATCTAAAGCAGTAACCGTGATCTTGGTCAGGTTCGGGAGAAATGCCAACTTTTGAGCATAGTCGGTAAGCGCGATGTCGTTCGCCAAATGCTCGGACACCCCACTCTTTTCAGCGTCATCTCCGGAAACAACTCCTGCTGCAATCTCGTGCATCGCGGACACATAGGTCGCGTCTAATAGGCATATAGGGCCGTCGTCCGTCGGATCCAAACTTCACGAGCGTCTCGAGAGGGTCGTTTCACCGGAGCCGAAACTCTCACTCCTCATGCCCGGGGATCCTTGGTCGGTCCACCAACCACTTGTTTGCCATAGGGCCATCGTCCTCGGCACTCAGCGACTTTATTAGTGGCACCATCACTTCATTAGGCGGTCTGGTTGTGTTGTGGAATAGGTCAGGCCGGACATCTGCCGGAATCATGAATTCCCTTTCCGAGGACCACATCGACTCCTGAACTGTGGTTAATAATCCACATCTCGAACTCATACACCCGCTCCCACGCCAGGGTGATCCCCACGAGCGCTCGTCGATGAGTCTTTAGCACTCCGGGGTTAATGCCCCGCGCTTCCAACCTTCTGCTGTTGTCCGGGACCTCGCGCAACCGCAACCTCTTGGTGTAGCTCGCCGAGATTACACTAACGTTGGCTCCAATGTCCAACAGAATCCTCGTTCGCACATCGTTTACCACGCCTTTGACCAAAGCTCTCATTCTCTTCCTCTTGCCGTACCGTTGGGACGACCACCACCCCAATCTCTCGCCTGGGAGTAACTTCGTCCTCTGGACGAGACTTTGGGCGATCGTTCAATTCAGGACGTACTAGCTATCGAACCCTCGATCTTGTGATCACCAGATTCGCCAATATTTTACACTTTCACTTCACATTCGCTGAGGCATACACCTCACTCCTTTTCAGTTTCCATCGCTGTCACACTCGTAATCTCTCGGCCTTCGGGTCAATTTACCTCACCTGTGAACGCGAACATATACTCGGCGTCTATTGCAGGTTCGGTTAACTGTGGCAGCCTGATTGGGACCAACCTAGTTTCAGTTGGCAGGTTGCCTAGTTTAACCCCTTGCCCGCGGCGATTTTTGCACTTGTTATGCTGTTCCGTACAACATAATTTGACTTGATTTCAGTTTACATCAAATGTCGCAAAATCGACCTGATGACTGAATGGACAATATGGTTGTCTCTGTTTGGTGCCACGTGGTCACTTGACGTTACAGGATTGGTCAGTGAAAACACATGGAGAATATAAACATTTCACAAATTTGAAAAATAGAGAAACCAAAGTTCGGTTCCCTGCAGCGCCGTGTCTAGACAATCGATTCGGTTTCATACGCAAGTACTCCCAATTGCGTACGTCTCCAAATGGACATCAAGGTAGTATGACCACTACTGCGAAAGGTTAAGTGGATAACAAGACCTCCAAAAGGGCTCGACTTTCAGTATGTTTGCAAGTTATCGATATGGTCTGTGTGGGCACGTGTATTTATCGACGCAACGTTCAGCTTCGATTACGTGAAACCAGGTTGCAGCCGCAAAAATGACATCAGCGGTGTTGATATTTTATAGGGAGGACGAGATGCTCGAGTACGTACGTGGGGATAACGATCTTTGTGCTCGTTTTGGTATATCGAACGTAATCGTTCGCTCACGAGCATCAGAAGCACCAGGTACGAGCTCATCATTGATTGTCTGATTTCTGAGTTATAACGGTTGTTGTATTGCAGATACACTTGACGCATCTACCAGAAAGCCTGGGCGGACCAAGCGAAGCTCTCGACAAATACCTGCAGATACTCCTGCTGAACAAGCTACCAGAAAACATGCTAAGAAGATTAGAGCCCCTGTTGAGAAGACGCCGAAAGCCCCCAAGCATAAGAAGGTAACAAAAAAAGCAAAATGTTGAAGATGCAGCGCGTCGCAGACAAGAGCTAGCTACGTTCGACAAAGTAAAAATGTCACAGGTAGTTTGGATGAGGGGGAAATGTGAAACAATGTGTCCATCCGTAATGTTTGTGCGTGTAGCTGCTGATGGAACCCCTGTTAGACCACCTCGAGAACAGTCCCTGTGAACGCAACCAGCGCATTCATCCAATGCCATGGAAGGTATAAGCTTTTCTTTTTATGCTGACATTGGCATATGCTGGCATTAAATGCTTTATGACTCAAAGCAAATGCTGACGGGACTCGTATAGCTGTAGACACCCGCTTATCGGAAGGTATATCGGTATGAGCTTATGTTGACATTTATTTGTAAGGGGACGTGGTGTGGATATATATTTTAATGTGATGCTGACGGAAATGACCAAGCTCGACTTAATGCTGACAATGGCATCGTTCCAAGCGAGCACAATGATGCACACTTTGGATCCGGTACCAGTAGTGGAATTGATGGGTCAAGAGATCGTGGACGTCAACTAGACGTAAGTCGAAGTTGTGATTCATCTGGGGACGCTGCTCTGGATTACAACATGGTTTCATCCGAGGATGACAGTGGTGATGAGCATTACCAGGATGAAGGTGATCCAGAGAGTCCAAACGAGGAGAGAATTGATCCGCTCCCGTATAGCGCCGCCACCAACCAACGCATCCGAAAGGCGAGTGGGATTTAAAGAGACAGACAAACTGGATCGAAATTTAGTCCTTGACGAATGCAATTCATTTTTGGAGTTTGATGGTGAAGGCAGAGAGGAATCCGATGAAGAGGCTGGTAGCGACAATGATGCAAGAGACGCAGACTCAAGCAATTTTGAGTTACCTCCGGGGGGTAATCTACAGGACGAAGTCATCCGTGTTACGAGTCTTCTGGACAGTGAAGAGCTGCGACGACTTCACCTGAACGTTCAAGGTAAGCTATAACTTCTACGAGTCTGGTATACTGACAGGTAAACTATCTAATTTGTAATTTATGTTGGCAGCTTCATCACAGCTGTTTGGTGAAGAACAACTCATATATATGGCAGTGCGCGGCTGGTATCCACTTCCTGAGAATACAACGGTTGACATTCCAAATGGTCGAGACGTCGACAAGATGTACGAAGGATATTTCGGGCTTTTTCAAGACGTCATTAGTGTCTCCAAAAGCCCTATTGATCTATTCTACTATTTCTAACCTATGCTTTATGACGGCAGATTGCAAGCCAGACAAATTTATACTGGGATCAATCACTGGAGACGAGAAGGAATGAAGCAGTTGAAAAGGAGGCCAAGGTTACGCATCGGAGACAGCGGAGTAGGGCAAAATTGCGCAGAAAACTGTTGAAATTTTAGAAGGTGTTGCCGCATAAAGTTATCCAGTGGATTCGGCTTATGCTGACTCACGCTTTTTGTCCTTACAAGTGCTTCGAGCTTCATTGGTCTATGCAGGATAACGGAGTTCTCCAACTTGGAAACTTTGGCAGGATCATGTCACAGAATCGATTTCGTGAAATTACACGGTTCTTCATTTTACGGATAATACTGCGCCTACGGCATCTAAAGACCGGGCCTGGAAAATCCGTTCGGTCCTGGGGAACTAGAAAAAACTTTCAAAGAAGGCTACGTGGTAGGATCTCGTGTTGCAATTGATGAAGGGATGCTACTGTCTCACAACCGACGAAATCTCACAAGAACCTACATGAAGGCAAAATCCCACAAGTGGAGTTCCAAGTGCGTCATGACCTGCTATCCCGTTTCGAACCGTTTAGTACTATTCCGTTATGCTGGCACGACAGCTATTAATTTTGTTTTGCAAGAGTCGAGCTCGATATTGGCAGAAAGGATGATGCCGATGTGGCGAGACCGATGAAACCTTTATCGCCCAGGGGGTTGTATAGCGCAGCCCAAGATGTTCCTCGGGGCGTAGACCCAGAGAATCGACTTGAGAGTCAACAGCAAGGAGATAGATCCAGAGGTTCCCGGCCGCGAAGCGTCAAACCTTGAGAATCTCTCTCCTTGGTTGGCTGTGTAATCCCTGTCGGCTCGTTTGTCTTCGACGGAACGGCACTCCACCGATTGTAAGTGTAGCATTGAAGGAGTGCTGGAGTGCACGTCTAATCCAGAACGTACCTCCACACCAAAAGGCAAACCCAGAGCGTCAGATCACCCGAAACCCAGAATATCACGAATTCAGGGTCCAGGATTTCTGTCAACTCCGGGACTTGGAACTCAGAAGACACCTTACCCAAATGCCCTCCTAGCTTGATAAAACCAACAAATACAGAGTATACAAAACACTACAACTATCCGTCACTTATTCTTTTGGACCCTTGGACGGTGGGTCACACTTACACTAGGCTCACTCGAGTCTGAAATTCAGGGACCTAGTTCCCCTGAGACTCACACAAACGCGCACCACCCCCAATACAGGAGGAAATACAATCACTATCAATAACCTTCCCTTCACACAAGCAGTCAATACAAAATCCTGGAGGCGACTACCTAGCACCCCAGAATACCCTTCGGTAATATGAAATGAGCTACCACGAGCATAGCAAGTGACCCAACTAGGATATGGAATACATAGATCACTCCAGGAAGCTCAAGGCCGTCACTGGTCCCCACCTAATTGGACTTGGGTTTCATGGAGTCCACACAGACGGTCGTCCTTCACCGTTGATGTAGCCTTAGCGTCCCGCGGTCGTAGTCTCGGGTCCTCCGGAATTGCCGTCGGCAGGCTTGGCCGAAGTCACTTGCGCAGTACAGGGAAAATTGAACTCGGTTTGTCTTTTATCAGCTACTTCTCTTTCTCTATCTCTTCTGCATTCTTCTTTTGGGCAAATGTCTTCTATTCACTATGCTTGAGGTCAAATATCTTGTCTTGAGTATATCTTGGGTTCAGCGGTCCAAACGTGCGATCGGCTTGCGATTCCATTGTTGTCAGGCTTCGAAAGTGCCAAATGTTGGTCCTTGGTCTTGGTCTGGTATGGCACGGTAATCCCTCTCGACTTCCTTGAAAGTGTCCAATCTGCACATCCGTGATGATCCTTCAAGGTCACACATCACTTGATTGCAGACTGGCTTCAGACTGGCTCGAAACCCAGAGAATCTCGTGACACTCAGGGTCATCCCTGAGATCCATGTGAAACTCTGGAGGTCATTGGGGGTTTATGATATTCTTTGGATATTGGCTGGGGAGACACTTGATTTCGGTACTTAGAGTCTGGATTCGTGATCCAAACCCAGAGAATCATCTTGAACTCTGGGTCACCCGTACTCAGGGGGTGAACTCTGGGTAATCATGCGGTACTCTGGATATTGGGTCTGTTGCGTCACAGAATCACATATACCTCCATAAATCCAAACGCTTAGCGGGTTTAGCAGCCTCCTGTGCATGATCACGGTGGTAGTGGGTTGATTTATCAGGGTAATATGATCCTTTGCTATTACTCTGGTCCACAGCAAGATGAGGTGTACTCTGGGAAACGTTCGCCAGAGACACTTTCCGCCAGACTTTAGGCACTCATCATAAGGGAAAGTCCGCGGCTGTACCGAGCGTTCTTTGCACCCCTGGGTGTGCACTCCCAGGAACCACACTTCCAACCAGTTGGGCCCATCTGCGGTCAAGTACTGGATTCATCCCATAGCGTCACTTTCTTCCCACTATCGCCATCCGTGTCACGCGGTATAGCCGCGCCGCATCCAAGCCATCCACCAATCACAGTCCAATACAGAATCCAAGTCACAGAGGTGACGGCACATCGTCGGCAATTATTTCTGGAAACCGCCTCGTGTCACCGAAGGCTCTCAGTCAATGGATACGAAAAATGTACCCGCCGCTGTAATCCGTAATGTCGCTTGTGTCTTCATGGGATTGCCGTACGAAGGAAGGCATCTCATTATTGCCGATCGATATTATACATCTATTCCGCTAGCACAGCAGTTGCGGACGATGGGCTTTCAATTTGTTGAGACAATCCAAACGAAGCGAAAAGGGTGGTGTAAGCGGTTTGAGTAGCCGAAGAAGCGCTCTACCTCCGTTCCAAGATGGACGTTCAAAATGGCGGTAGCCGCTGGTACGTCTGACCGTGGAGCGTGGCTGCACAGACCACTCGAAGTTACGATGCGAGCAGGACGACTACCCGTAGTCGATTGAGTACTTCGAGAACGTACGCGTTGTGCTCTAAGATGCGCGCTTTGATCGCTTGTCTGGCGATGGAGCAGGCTGCGCTGAAGCTGAGCGAGAGCTCCCCAGTCCGTTCTTGTTCCAGTCACGTTTGTATGTGGATTGTTCCCACTAATTTTTTGAAAAAAATCTGCCTTATTATTCCCATATCGACATGAATTTTATGGGTAGAATGCATGTGATACTGATACAATACTTTTTGCGAGGATTAATACCGGGGAGCTTAGCAACAATAGTGGTAGTCAAAATTGGATACAAGAGCTCTTTCCAAGAGCTGAAAAGGCATCCCACAACATCTAATTGGCCAAAATTCACTTGCAATCCAAGAGATCTCACCCGAGCTTTTTTTCTTCCAAGGGCTGCCTTGGATTGCAGACAGAAGATCACAAAAAAATCGAGGGAGAACACAGACGACAAGACTGGCAGTACGATGGAGACACCTGTCCAACAAGCGACTCCCGCTGGGAAGGATGGCAAGGCCAATAAAAAGACGAAGGAGAGAGCTGCTCAGCCGTCAAATCGTAGGGAGCAGGGTGGTCAGCCTTGGGAGACTTGCCGCGGGACAACACGATCGGGGAAGATAGCCCCCATTTTTTGGGACTCTGACGGCGTTAACGGGGGGAAATTCTCTCTGCGAGTGGTGCTTGAATGGATGGCAAACCGTACCAACTATGATAAGTGGCCGTACGAGCGGCAAAACGATGGAGGCACTGCTGATAGATATCGTTGATCGGTTGGAAGCAGTCAATATTAAGCATCGAGACAGTGCTGGATATTTTCATATCGAATTCGTTCGCGGTCGTCGCAGACAATTAATCCGTTGATAGCGTAGGAACTCTTCCGCGAGAAAAAATCTTCGTCGTGATCCTCAGGCCGCTGGGATAAAGGAACTAAAGTGCGTCAATGAGACCGATACAATTCAGCAGCTCGGATACATGCTTAATCCTCTCTGTGATATCACTACGCTCTCGCAACCCAAGCCACCAGATTGTATCCGACTTTAAAGGCATCAATGCCCCATGACACGTTTAGCTAGTGACGCTTCTGATGTGTGCCTTCCAACAGAGAGAAAGCCAGCAGAGAGACCTTGACCGTCCAACGATCCGTGTATCTTAAGAAGAGCCATCACATCAACCTCAACACTTGCTTTTTGTAGCTTACCATCCACGTTCTGGAGCTCCGGAGAATTGGCAATCGCCCGGTACACAGCGTGAAAATAAAGACTAGTCATGCGGAAATGGAGCCTAAACTCGTCGTCGGGCATCCGAGTAAGATTGTAGATTATCCGTGAAGGTGGGCGCTCTACGCACTGGCGGCGCGTGACGCAGCGTCGAGACTACAGCACCAGATACAGTGACGAGTAGTCCATGTCCATGCCTTCGTCACTCGACTCGTCATCGCTCGACGTCTCGCTGTCCGCAGTGAGACGGAGTTGATTTCCCCACGGGAGGAGCAGTCGTGACAAGAGCAACCTCTTCCTGCTTAGCGTGGGCATCGTTGGATTTTGACGAACCGTCGTGAATCCAAGGCTCCAAGAACGTGCAAAGGTAGTCAAAGTACGTTAGCGTTGATTGGCAGATCGTCTGTGACCTCAGCTCTTGGAAAGAGCTCTTGTATCCAATTTAGACTACCACTAATGTGTGCGCAAAACATCTACTTTCCTCTCGTGCTTACTATACCATTCTTAAACTTATACATTAGCGTATGCTGTTCGGGTAGCCATAAAACCATATCTTATCACGTTCGTGTCAACATCCGCGTCCAAGGGGTTAAATGATTCTCGAACACTAAGCTTTGCAGCTCTTCGGGTAGGCATGAAATCATATGGATTTACGTTCGTGTCAACATCCGCGTCCAAGGAGTTAAATGATTCCCGAACACTAAACATTGCGCAGGTGTGCGATCCTTCTTGTCGACCTTCGATTCTAGGAGGTTGGTGAGCTCGTTAGGGTGTCGAACTTTCCAGCGTCGTTCACTTGTTTACACAACTTGCATCGTCTGTAGCGGTAATGTACAGAGTGCGACAGGCTGCGCAACGTCCGTACTGCCGTTGCCGACTTTCTCGTCTGTAGCCTTCGTCTTTGTTAAAGCGGCCATTGCCGTTTTTGGGGTGTCGGAGGTCTGCCCGGGCAAACATTCAAACGTTCCCTCTGCAGCGTCGCGGCGTTCATTGTTATTGGCGGCTGCAACGTGACCACACTCTCCATCTAGACTGTAGTCGCTATCGGAGACTTCGCTGGAACTTCGGCTGCCGTCTTGATGCCGTTCGTCTTCGCTTGATGTCTCGGCGTTTTCACAGCCGTGTTGGCGCGTCGCTGGGCGGTTTGATCGAGGCCTAGTTGTGTCGCCCATACTCAATGCAGCGACCAGGTCGGTCAGCGCATTCGCGACTGTGATCCTTGGGTGGTGACGATCACGACGATAACTGTCTCGCGAACCCTAGGTGCGCCTGATATCGTGTCGACGATTATCTTCGTGGTTCTTAGGACGGCGTACCGATGACTCTCGGGATGGTTTACGCTCTCTACGTTCGGCGGCGTGTGCGTTACATTCATCTCGTTGATAAAGACTCGGAGCCATTGCATGGACTTCTTGCTCTTGTTCAGGAGTCCAAAATAGGGCTTGATGTTGCCGAGTGGAAGGTGGATGGCGAGTTCAAGCCTCGGTGTGGAGCTCTGGATCTCCGCCTTGCTCAGCTCGCGAATCTGGCGCGCACATTCATCTGTGAGATCTAGTCGAAGTCTCCTGAGTCGCTATCACTGTCCGGTGGGCCTTCCGGGCTATCATATTTCCTGGGGAACGCCAGCCAGTTTTTTACGAGTATTAGGAGTGGGGTGTAGAATTTCTGTCTCCTCAGCTAACCGCTCAGATCAACTTGCAGACCTCGGTGTCACCATGTGCGAATCTTGCATGGACGGTGAAGCCTCGGCTGTAGCAGTAAAAACGCCAGTATCGGAACCCTCGTTGACATGCTTCTTGGGACTTTGAGGAAGTGGAATCTTTGATGGGTCCGTCACTTCCGGTGCGCGTCGGGCTATAGGTTGACGGCCTGCCCCAATCTCGGACACTCCGAAAGACGTCCACAACTTCTTTCTTCCACTTGCGCAACGCTGTGCTGGCATCAGTCGGCGTCCAATCCTTGAGTGAGGCGTCAGATGGAAACATCTGAGGCTCGCATTCCATAGCACGGAGGAGTAGCACAGTATCCCGAGCTACTTGTCGAGTGGTCGTTGAGTCAATGGGCTCAGCAAGCCACCCCCGAGGTCCATCCAGACTGCGTGGCGGACCAGCTTCGGGCCGAACAGTTGCACCCAATTGTTCCTAGCCTTCATGAGTTCCAGGCAGCGACCTAGAACGTTGTTGGCAGCCGGCGTATCACCATTGTCTGGTGGTCGGTTGCCTGTCGACCGAGAACTTGCCTTCCAGGTCATCGCCGACGGCTTCAAACCGTCGGACCCATCATCACTGTCCTCAATGGCTGGTTCAGGACCTGCTACATCGTCCAGGACTTCGGTGAGGTTTCGCGCGAGCGACCTCACTCCCTCCGCTGCGGCCTACAGATACCACAGCGGCTTCCAGAAGGTCGGGAATCGCTGCCTTCCCTTCCAGGTGCTCATCATCATCATCATCATTGGCGTCTGAGTAGCCAACCGACTCATCAAAACTCCCTGAACGTTCGGCAATCGTCACCAAACGAGATGTCGGTGGTGTTGATAACAAACTCCCAAGGTGCACCGTAGGCTCGGTGCGTGTTCCGCCTGACTTCATCGGTGTTGCTGGTACCGTTGACTTGCTTCCTTTCGCGATTTCTTCTCTCTTCTTCTCTCTCGCTCGAATGCTCGTTGGGGTAGAACCTAACACAACCAGAGCACACAGAAGGGCACACCAATCCCCGGTCGCGGCACGCGTTGTCGTGTAGGACATGATAGAATTCTCACTTGTAGAATTCTCACTTATCGGGTGAGTTCCCACTAACAACACACGCTTCCCCGTGAAGGTCAGCGATTATTGGATCAAACCTGAAGACCAGGAATGATCCCTAACACGTGGTCGGTTGTAAACGATTCTGTATATGGAGGTTGGTTTAGGTATCTTGAGTCTACCAACAGGCATCCCACACAACTGAGCGTGTCCTGGCACTTAAATAAGCTAGCTACACTTACCTAAGTCGGACTTGACTCTTGTTAGCTGGGGGGAAGACTGCGTTTTATAAACTGCTTAATGTGAGGCTCAGAGAGCTTCTGTATGTCATCCAATCTTTTGCCCTATGTCTATATACAAATGTCAAGTTTAAACAAATCTCTGTAGGAGCCTCCGAGGTTTCAGAATAAGTACGACCGATGGGTCGACAACTCATCCTTATGTACGGATTTGGGACAGTACAGATGCTGGACAACGTCTGAGATGGGTACAGAGCCCTATCTCGGCCTAATCCAGGAACCCTCGGCCAGGTTGTATTAGGCTGACCGAGGTTCCAGGATGTCACTATAGGTTCTCTGTCACTCCGTCGCGGGATGTATCATCATCCAATGGGGTGAACCCTCGCTTTTTACCGAAAGGTTCTGTGGCAGTTCCTTAGCGACAGGGTAGCTACCTCACCGTTAGAACCCAACACCACACACATAAGTGCCACGAGAAGTGTGCCCATGATTGAGGCCATGAGGAGTATTGAGGTGCTCCAGAAACATGGGAGACCCAGACCTCGCATCCGGTGGATAGTATCCGCGAGAATACACCGACGTGGGAGGCGCAGTGGATGATCTCACTGAAGTGCCTTGCAGCTGGCAGCTTGATATCACTCTTGCCGTTCATCGAGATCGTTGGAGATCTCTTGGGACTCGGTGACAGTCCCACCTCTTCAACCTCATCGGACTCAGAGTCGAACAGAGACCGGTATCCCTGTGCGATGGGAGGCTCCGTAGTAGGAGAGCCAGGGACTGTGCGCTTCTTAGCAGCAGCAGCACCCTCGTCAGCCCGTATTTAAGGAGCTGCTTTCGCAGCTTGGGCTCGAAACTAACCATCTTCTAAGGTAACGTTCTTGGCAGGCGAGCTCGCTGGAGCCGTCTTAGATTCAGAATCATTAACAGGAGCGTCCTGTGAAGGAGCATCCTATGCAGGAGTAGGATCCTTGGTGAATCCGGTAGTGTCCTCATCGAACTCCGACCCTGTGGTTATCGGGATGTCGAAGTCAGGGGACTCCACCCCAGGACTGTAGTCCCGATAGGCGGACCGAGCGTTCGGCCTATCGTCAGGCGATAATGAGCGCTAGCGAATGCGTTGCGGACTCCCTCCTTGTGTGGCAGCAGCGGTAGGATTGCTGGATGCCTTGGAAGCCGCCTTGCGGACTTCCGTGCGCGGTGTGGCATTGTCTTTCGACTGGGCCTTAGTAGTCTTTAACTTCGCGGTTTTAGACTTAGAAGGCGCTAAAGCGCCGTGGGAGCTAGGCTTCAGTGGTATGCTTAAGGAGGTTGAGGTGGAAACCTCGAGTGTCTTTGTAAGCACTAAAATGCTTCATGAAGTCGCAACGCCACAACGGTGGTTCGTCGATGGATGCCGACAAGAGAAGGAAAGAGAGCGGCGCTCTCATTCTAACTCCTCATTGGCTGGGGTGTTCCTAACCTAAGTGGGGGTTGAAACGGGGTTACATGAGGGGTACCCTAGAAAGGGTACCGCCATTAGAAGTTGATGTACTTCTGTAAGTATTCGTTTTAGACACTCTCTCGTGGGTGGTGTGGACCACACTACTACCACGTAGGTCTGGTGGCTGAGGGCCAACCAATAGTAATTGACCTACTTTTATATGCATATATAGAACAAACTATAGTTAATTAGTTGTTTGTATTACAGGCCAAATGACCTAATTAACTATAAATATAAATCAGTCTAAAACTTACTCCCTACTGGCTATTAAGTCCCCTCAGACAAGGGACTAGTGAACTGCCGTTCACTTAGAGTTTGTATACTCTTAATAGCACGCTTCCTCAAGCAAGGTGCTCGTGTGACCCCGTCACACTTGGTAGCACTTGTAGTCAATCCACGCCTATGCGGGTAGATTGACTACCTGAATCCTCTGTGGCTCCTACAAGGTAAGCCAGGATGGATAGAGGGGAGTTCCCTCATTTGACCGACTCTCAGTTTGAGTCGGTCCGGAAGATGGTGGGCATCTTTGGAGGAGATGCCCTCCGATGCTTGGCGGCTGCTATGCCGGCCGAGCAGGTCGAACGCATCGAGGCGTTCGACACGTATGAGCGAGGGCTTATTACTCACGTACAGGGGCTGCAGACCCGTGGCTGAACTGAAGCCAGCCCAACCTAAGCCGTTGATGCGTAAGGTTAACCCCTATGAGGGAAGGACAGAGGGAACCTCCACTTCTAGGTCAGAGAGGTAGAGCTCGCGATGGGCGCGGCTCTCAACACGACCGAGCGACTTCGGGTCGCTTTTGCCCTATCCAACCTGGGAGGTCGGGCGAAGACCTGGGCGTACACGTGCGAGGCGACAACGCCGGGCTGCTTCACAACCTGGGCTCAGCTGTGTCAACCGCTTAAAGCCGCCTTCCTCCCGGCGAACTATGAGTATCGCCAGCGCTTGCGCTTCCTTGCCTGTAAGCAAGGGAAGCGCGAGCTGCACGAGTACATCCAGGAGATGTGAGTACTCGCTGCATCTCTGGTAGGGAACCCCCTACCTGAACACATCAAGGTGACAGTGTTCATGCATGGCCTGAAGGTGGGCCCATCCAGCACACAGTTGTTCCGCGTGCATGCGAACACTATGGAGGAGACGGTCCTCCAAAAGGAGTACAGCCTCAGCCAGACTCGTACTCCTACGTCGGTGTAGCAAGGCCACAATGCATCAATGGGCGCAGAGCAGGGAGCTCCAGCAACACGATCCGGCACGGAGCCGGTACCCATGGAACTGGGTACGGCCGTACAGAGCTCCATCCGTTGCTACGGATGTGGGAAGCTCGGGCACATGCAACGTGTCTGCCCTGCGGGAGGGCAAAGGGAGTTCGCTTCCAAACCTAGGGGCTCGAGGGGGCCGTGGCAGAAGCCACGACCCAAGAGCCAAAGGAAGATCTAAGTCCCCATGGTAGGAATGCGCACGCCATGGAGGGTTAACCCCGGAGAGCTTGGGTGCTCTCGAGACGAAGAAGAGCAGCGGCGGACTGCTCGCGGTACACGCGAGTGTACGGGGATACGGAGATCACTTCAGAATCCTAATCGATTCTGGGGCGTCGACGAACTTTGCTTGACGCCAGATGGTCGCACGGAATAGCGACAATTGTACCAACGCTTTGCGCGAAAGCGAAGGCAGGGGCCAGGTCTCAGTGAGACTGGCCGATGGTACGGCGGTTAACGTACCTCGGATCCGGATGGACCTGGCTGTAAAGTTTGAGGACTTTGACAGCACGGAGTCGTTCCTTGCCCTAGACATGGACAAGTACGTCTTGATCCTGGGCATGCCGTGGCTCGAAAAGCACGAGCCCTGGATCGATTGGCGCGGCAAAACTATTGGGGCTAGCCGGCCTGCAGTCTCCGATAGAGCTTTGGTGAGTAATGTTCCCTCCTCTGTCCGGGACTGGGGCGCCCGAGATGGTCGCCAAGGCGCTTATGCGCCCGAAGAAGTACTGGGAGTCACGGACTCCAACGAAGATGTTGCGATGAGTCTCGCAACCGGTCATGAGACCAAGGCTCATTGCCAAGCGTGTGGGATTGTTACGACAGCAAGTCCCAGCGCTGAGAGTCGTCGCGACGTATGGGCTTCGACTGTGGCAGTGCCGGACGGCACTGACCAGGCGGGTAACATAAGTCCGCAAGCAGCAGAGGCTGCTGAGGAGAGCGCTGATGGCGTCTCCTGTGTGGGTAACATAGTTGATTGAGAGCGCAGCGTGCGTCTCTAGCGTGGGTAACGTAGTTCCACGCGGGGTCAAGAAGACCAGTACGAGAGCGGAGGTGTCGTTGAGCTCCTCCCGTGTGGATAACCAAGTACCACACTCGGAGTCTGAGACTCCACCGGCCGGCCGAAGAGCAATGCCATGTCTTCGACGGCGTGTCCGGCCGTCAAGTGAAGACAGGTGCCGTCCATCTGGAGGCACTGCCTGAGGTGTCAGCACTGCTGAACCTCGAGGAACTGTCCATGAAGGACTTCTGGCCGAGTTGAAGGCCGGAGAGATTGCGGAGATGGTGCTCCTGAAGCCGGAGACCTCTCCTGAAGATTGAACTCTTCCCCCGTAATGGACGAGGATGTCCTGGAGGGGTTCACGAAGCAGTGTGTAACGCGCTTGGGTTCTGAGATCCTCAAGAACCCGGAGGATACGGTGTATCCTCTTGTGAAGGAATACTCGGATGTGGTGTCGAAGCACCCACCATCCCAACTCCCGCCGGATCGGGGAGTACGGCACGAGATTGACCTCGTGTCTGGCACAAAGTGTTGTGTCACGAGGCAGTGGCCTCTACCTCGCGAGCAGTGCGAGGTCATAGATGCCTTCTTCGCCGAGAAGGCGAAGTCGGGAATAGAGCGGGAATAGAAGTCCCCGCACTCGACGCCAACCTTCTGCGTTCGTAAACAGAACGGGAAGTGGCGTCTGGTTCACGCTTACAACAAGCTGAACAATGCGACAGTACCGGCATAGACGCCGATCCCTCGCAAGGATGTGTTGTTGAACAACATGTCGGGTTGTACGCTGTACAGTGCCCTGGATCTGGTAGACGGATACTACCAGATCCTGATGCGAGAGAGTGGCATTCCTCTCACCGCAGTGAGCACCCCGAGCAGGATGCTCTGGGAGTGGCTAGTGATGCCACAGGGGCTATCGAATGCCCCAGCGACGTTCAATCGCTTGGTCACACAACTGTTTAGACCATTGCGTACGTTCACACAGACGTACTTTGACGATATATTCGTCCATAGCCGTGCCAAAGGTAGCCAGACGGTTATAGAGATGCATTTGAAGCACCTCCGTCGAGTGTTTGAGGTCAAGAAAGCCAACAAGCGCTATGCCAACATCGACAAGTGCGGCTTTGCAGCTGAGGAGATAAAGGTCCTTGGCTGCTTTGTCAGCAGGGGCGGCGTGCGCGCCGATCCAGGGAAGGTCAAGGCCATTGCGGCTTGGCCGACCCCGAGGTCACAGAAGGACTTCCGGAAGTGGTTGGGCTTAGCCAACTATCTTCACAAGTACAGCGCAGGGTACGCGGAACTTGCTCGACCCTTGTCGGATCTCTTAAAGAAGGATGCCGACTGGGTCTGGGAGCAACAGCACCAGGATGCTTTCGACAGCATCAAGGTGAGCTTACAGCAAGCGCCAGTCCTGGCCTTGCCGGACGAGAACGAGTCATTTAGCGTCGTCTGTGACGCTTCTGACTATGCAATAGGCTGTGCGCTATTGCAGAAGGACGATGAAGGACACGAACGTGTCATCTCCTTCCAGTCCAGGCAGCAGAAGGCTGCCGAACGGAACTATCCCGTTCATGACAAGGAGCTACTTCCAATGAAGTAAGTACGCTCTTGTCAAGTTTAGAGTTCATCTATTGGGCTCAAGGCCCTTTGTGATCTTCACGGATCACGCGTCCTTGCGGATTGCCACCAACCCGCCGCATCTATCGCAGCGGATGGCGAGGTGGCTGTCATTCTTCGCGGAATACAACTTCCGCGTCGAATACAAAGCGGGCAAGCTCAACATGCTTGCCGATGCATTGTCGTGTCGACCCGACTATGATCTAGCTCATGTCAGTCAGGTCACGACGGATCTATACGATCGGATGCGCGTTGCGTATCAAGGGGACGAGAACTACACACCACTGGTGCAGTTCTTGTCCGATGGCAAGGACGCCAAAGTCGACAGGCTTTCGCCTCGACAGCGGGTGCAGCTCCATCGATATGAGCTGGCCGATTGGTTACTCCATTACAGAGTAGACCCCAGAGATCCTCCTCGGGTTGTCGTTCCAAACGACGAGGATCTGAAGTATGACATACTTCTAGAGGCGCATGATGCACCGATGAGTGGCCATCTTGGCCGAGAGAAGACCTACCAAACGGTCTCTCAGACATTTTGGTGGCCCCGCATGTATAAGTGGGTGGCACACTATGTCAAGACATGTGAAACATGTGAGAGGGTGAAGCCTTCGGGCCACGCCTCGGCTCCACTGCAGAGCCTACCAGTACCAGCGGACTGCTGGAAGTCGATGAGTCTCGACTTCGTCTTCGGCCTGCCGGCCGGTGACACGGGCAACATCGGCATATTGGTGTTTGTCTGCCGTTTGAGCAAGATGGTGCATCTTGCTCCGGTACGTGACAAAGTCACAGAGAAACAGGCTGCACAGCTGTTCCTAGATAGCGTGTTTCGCTACCATGGTCTACCAGAGCCCATAGTCTCTGATAGAGACCCACGCTTCACAGGGGCGTTCTGGGATACCCTGTTCCAGCTACTGGGAACCAAGTTGACGATGTCAACTGCGGACCATCCGCAGACGAATGGTCAGACGGAGCGCGTCAACTGCGTGCTCGAAGATACTCTTAGCAGTATCTGTGCTGAGGCACCTCGGTCCTGGTCGGACCAGCTGCCTATGGTTGAGTTTGCGCTCAACAATGCGGTACACGCATCAACGGGGATTACCCCGTTCTACTTGAATGGGTTACGACATCTCCAAGCACCATTAACCTTGCGGGGAGGCACCGATGCCTCCATCGTAAGTGGCCTCCTGCCCTCCTTGATCGGAACGGCGAGCTCCACCTCCATGTGGAGAGGGTCGTCCAAGAGCGGCGACGCTATGGGAAGCGCCAGTATTTTGTGAATTGGCGGGGGTACCCCTCGTCACAGCACTCGTGGGAGCCGGAAGACCGGCTCCGGGTTGACTGCCCGAATGCTGTTGATATCTGGGATCGACAACAGCCGGGGCGTAAGTAGTTCGCGGCTTCTTAGCCGCCTTACGGTGTACGGTTCCCGGGTTGACAGGACCGTACCCGCGCTCGTCTTGAGCACCGGAGTTAGACTGCTGTCTAAGGACGGAGCGGAGTTTCCGCTTAGCAATGAAGTGAGCAAACTCAATGCGAAGATAGAGCTGGTCCAAGATGTAGGACAGCAAACGATTTTCTCGGAGTTCCTTTAACTACTGAACTGTGAAGTTCTTTAAGGAAACCTATCCCCAGAACAGGTCTTCTGCCTGGGATTGGGTTGCGGTATTCTCGGGCTGTACCCAAGGGTACCCCCACACGGGAAAGAGACCACCACGGTCTTCCGGTTTCTTACGGAGACTTGTGAATTCCTTAAGAGGAATTCGGTGTGGTACAAGCAGCACACACCTAGCGGCCTCGATGTCGTTGATAAAGAGTGGTTCGTCTTGAACCAAGGCACGCTCATAGGCGCCACGCGAAGTGCGCCCATGGTTAAGACCACGAGGGCCTTAAGGTGCTCCAGGAACATGGGAGACCCAGACCCCGCATCCGGTGGGTAGTATCCGCGAGGATACACCGGGGTGGGAGGCACAGGAATGCCTTGCAGTTGAGCAGCTTGATAGCGTTCTTGCTGCTCATCGAAATCATTGGAGATCTCTTGGGGCTCAGAGACAGCCCCCTCCTCTTCGTCTTCGTCTGAGGAGTCGAACAGGGATTTGAATCCATTTGCAATGGAAGGCTCTGACGTAGGAGAGCCAGGGGCTACCCTCTTCTTAGCAGCAGCAGCCTCATCAGGCCGTTTTGAAGAAGCTGCTTTCACAGCTTGGGCTCGAGCCTTACCTTCGTCCAAGGTAGGTTCTTGGCAGGCTAAGCTCGTCGAAGCTGTCTTTGTGTGGCGAAGTGGTTCTGCGAAATCGCAAGATCGCAGGAGCCCTCTTGCACACTGCGCCCGAACTGCCGACTAACGGAGGGGGTACTCCGATCTTCCGTGAAGTTACTTGATCTCACCTTGTGTACCCGTCGGTGGGACTAGATCGCTCCTCGGGTGATCTCGATTAGACGCGCTTGTTGTCGATCTTGCTGTCTGACAGGACAGCGGGAGAGGTGGCAGCAGCGGGGATACTTCTACTAGCTGCGCCGCGTAGTTATCGAGCTTCGATCTTGGTCGTACTTGATCGATCTCGCTCTGACCAGTGTCGATCTTAGCTCGGGGGGGGGGGTCTTGTGGTCGGTGTGTGACCTTTATCCAATACTTCCAATACGTGCTTGCCGCTTCCTATAGCGGGGTCTTGAGATTTGAGGGTTGACGAACGTCCAACCAAGCAATCTGGGCTAGGGGTTCTACTTGGTGTCGATCTTGATCCTGCGTGACGTCGGGAGGGCCAATCTTGTATATCCCTACCCGGAATAGCGTAGATGAAGGAAGACTTGTGTAGTAGAAGGTAAAAACAACTCTGAATTAATGGTTAATGTCCTATGCTTCCCATATGTGGCTATCCGTATTGCACTGGCTTCCTAATATCCATAATAAAGTTAAGATCGATATTTACCTGTCAGGATCGATATCGCGTGGGTACAATCGTCTTGGACGGGGATGATGGCGCACGCATTTACTTGGTCATTATAGTGAGTGTCACTATATCGAGGATCACCATAGAGAGGAGTTACTCGCGACCTTGATTGACGGGACAAGATTGAAGTCGGAAAACTTCTTATCCGCTTCACCACAGAAGCGTGCTATTAAGAGTATACAAACTCTAAGTGAACGGCAGTTCACTAGTCCCTGGTCTGAGGGGACTTAATAACCAGTTCAGCGTAGATTTAGACTGATTTATATTTATAGTTAATTAGGTCATTTGGCCTGTAATACAAATAACTAATTAACTATAATCTTTCCCTAATATGCATACTTACTAGTAGGTCAACTACTATTGGTTGGCCCCCAGCCACCAGACATACGTGGTAGTGGTGTGGTCCACACCACCCACGACTGAGTATTCACAAAACGAATACCCTCATAAGTATATCTACTTCTAGAAGCGGTACCCTTTCTGGGGTACCCCTCATGTAACCCCGTTACAGTACTCGTGTGCCCGTCACACACACTTAGTCATGACACGAGCCACTTCATACTACCGCGCCGCCTGCCCAACGTGCTCGCACGAACCGCTCAAACCACCGCCTGCAGTGTATCTGTGATGTCCACTGTAAGGGCTACTATTCGCGTTGGTACAGTATCCACAAGAACGGATGAATGATCTGATTTGAGAGGTTACCTCGAAATAATATTTTTACTTATTTATATTAATAAAAATATGACGCATATTTTATGCCAACGCTGTACATACCATTTCAAAATCCAGATCAAGGTAAAAGTGTTTCCGTTTCATTAAAGCGGTTTTGCCCAGCAATGTGACGTAACGATATACTAGCTCAGATAATGAATGGATGCAATTGGGGGAGTGGGGAGTATCGACACCACACATATGGATTTTAGCACCACGAAAAAGGAATGTAGCACCAGAGATTTGGGTGTCACCACACACCGTAGAATAGGACCAAAACACCAGAGAATTGGACAGTACCACCAGACAGTATTTTACAGGTCAATGTCACACCATATATAATGAAATGCCAACATCATCAAAATACTCATGTGGCGAAGTGGCTCGGCAGAGATTGCTGTCTGCCGGAAGGCCCTTGCTCACTGTGCTCCGGACTACCGACTAACGGAGGGGGTACTCCGATTGTCCGCTGACGCTGAGCTTGGTCTCACCTTGTGTACCCGTCGGTGGGGTGGGTTGCACTCTTCCGGTGACGTGAAGATGCCTTGGTTGGTTGTAAGTTGAGGAACCGTATGGATGGTACTCGGGATTGTTTGATGGTCGCGCGGAAACTTCTTCACGCGATCGTCGGGTTGTAGTCGCAGATAAGCGTCCAATATATCTTATTCTACGACTGGGGTGCCCTAGGGCGATGTGTCCTAGTGATGTCCTTGGGTGTGGGGGGGTCCTTTCCAGTGCTTATCGCTTACTATCGGCGGGATCTCTTTGAGCACTGAATCGATCACGAACCTGGTCAAGCAATCCAGGTGTCGCTACGCCGTATACTCCGTCGCTTCGGTGATTCTTGTGCCGTCGGGGGCCAATATACGTTCCGCCCAGAGTCAGGAAACCACTTGTGTAGTATAAGGTAAAACTCAGTCTGTATTCAATGGAAATTCAAAGATCCTTCTTCCTATCCTCCTATGCATCCAACAATATCCCCTCGCGCTGGCTCCTTCACTCCTGACCATCCATAGTCGTATGTACCATACTTGTGGTACGCCGCATATCTGCTCGCCTGTCCATGGTCCATCTCGACAACTCGGGGTTGTCTAAATGATTGCACCATTTCGATCTCGATCCAGATCGTGGGTCTCAGATCGTGGGTCTCAGATCACGGATGCTGGGATCGCGGGTAACCAGATCGCGGGTAATCAGATCGTGGGTCGACTGCTGGCGGGTCGTGGGATTGTGGATTGCGTAATCACGACATCATAGACGGGTCGCTCTCGGATTTGCTTGTCATGCCCCCGCCGCTGTCTCGTTGGGTCCATCCTCGTACCCACAAAGTGACGTCACTTCGTCACAATCGTCCCCTGCGTACGGCGAGGTCGTACAGCGGCTTCCACGTACGCAATCTTTTCCGCGCGAGTTCCTGATCACCCACAACGACATTTGCGCTAAGCGCCTCTCTTCGCAGTTGGTTTTTGCTCCCGATAACCTCCAGTCAGCCCTTCATGTCCAACTCCAATTCTTCAAACTCCCCTCGTCGACCTTCACGTGACGCACATGGTGCTGCTCCTTCTATTCCAGTTCCGCCTACGGTTCAAGTCGCCTTGTCCACCGTCGAACCTGTGTCGATGCGGGCCTCGCTTGAGGTGGTCGCGGCCGCACTATGACACGATGCTATTTCCGATTTTCGAGCGACAGGTGGATATTACGTTACGATGTGATTGGTTATAATATCGATTATGAGAGAGGGGGAGCCTGGGACACGGCTGCACCCGTGCGACATCTGTGGAAGATTTTAGACGAACCTTCGCCTGACTGTAAAGGGGCCCAATGGACCAGAAGTGTACTTCAGAGTGTGCACAACTCTGAAGGTCAAATGCACTCTGTCCGGTCACCGGACTTTCCCCGACGATGAGTGCCTAATTCCTGGCGGAAAGTCTCTCAGAAGAACGTATCTCTGAGAGACCTCATCCCGTTACCGTCCAGCGCGACGATGATGGTTCAAGGATCTACACTACTTACCCGCAGAGACCAAGTATCGCGCGCCGGACGCCGCGCACCCGCGCAACCCTCAAGAACTTCGTGTACGTTGAAGCATTGGTGCTCCGTACTATGACATTTCACTCAAAACTCTGGTATTCCCCACTCTGAATGACCAAGACTTTGAAAACCAAAGTGATTTCAGACTCTGAAAACCCGGATACCAGACTCTGAAATCAACGAAGATTCAAGACCATACTGAAACCAAGTGAACCCAAGTTCAAGTCACGCAATCAAGTGATGTGTGACCTGCACATCCCCTGTAATGACGTCTCTACCCATCAGCCCATCGGGATCTGCTGCACTGACCATACTGAAACCAAGTTTAGGTCACGCAATCAAGTGATGCCTGCCCTGCACATCCCCTGTGATGACGTCTCTACCTGTCAACCCATCGAGATCGGCTATACTGACTGCATACTGAGACCAAGTCAAGATACCTGATAGCATACAAAACCCAAGTGTACCTGAGATACGAAGACTGACTGCATGAAGAACGCCAAAGAAGACAAGAAGAAGAGGTATACCAGAGAGATATGAGAGTTATGAGAAAGATAAAACGATAAACAGAGTTCAATTTGCTTGCTACTGCACAAGTCCGCTTGAGAGGTATCCAAGCCACTGCGTCGAGGACGTACGCCGTGTGATCTCCACCAAACTCAGTCCCCTTAAGTGGAGATAACGTAGAGACCTGAGAGGACCCGCCTTTTTCATATCCTAGTTGGGTCGTTTGGTTTGTCTCTAGCGGTAGCCCATTTCATATTGCTCGTTTGGACAGGCTCTGGAAACTAGACAGTCGTTTCCAGGGTGCAAGGTAGACTGTTATATATAGCTGACAGCTGATCATGTGCCTCCGGGTGACCGGACTCCGAGCAACGCATAGTTCCAATGGTTCCAGCAGTGATGAGCCGCCGCAGTCCAAGCGCGTACAGCAGAGACCGCCGCGCCCACAAGTCCCGTCAACACCGTCAGCCTTGTCGACGCAGTCGCTGGCTTCATTGGCACAGTACGAGAGTCGTTCTGAAAGCACGCGGCCAGAGTCTGGAACTCCCATGACTGAAGATCGTAACAGCTCTCGAACTCGAATGACGGATGTGCCGGTTCCCATTGTTATCGGGACCTCTGGTGATCAGTCGTCTGGATTTCAGACCTCGCGTGGAAGCTCTACAGACTCGTCCTTGATGTCTGTGAGTCGAGGGGCGGCGTCACACATGCCGTTGTCCGCAGGGGATCTAGCGTTGATTGCCCAAGGCACGGACGTCGGAGGAATGGTCTCCGGAGAAGGTATGGGAATCCAAGTAACTCGAACGTTGTTTCCTGTGAAATCGGAGCCTGAAGACATCGACATGCTGGAAGAGGAAGCTGAGGCATCAGATGTAAAGTCTGAAGAACAGGCGTTCGTTCATGAGCCTTCACAGGGTGTCAGACAACCAACGCCCGAGATTCCGCCTTCATCTGTTTCCAGCCAAAGTGCAAGCCATCGAAGCCACCGCCAGAGTGTGAAGAGTGAAGACCTTCGGAAAACGCCGTCTCGACGCTTGAGTTCCATCGCGTCGAGTCGCACGAAGTCTGGAGCTCGAAGCTCTCAGAGATCAGGGCCTGCCCAGATCGAACTGAACGTCATGAGGCAACAGCAGGAGTGGCAGAGCCGGATGGAGCAAGCGCAGATGGAGTTCTTGGCCCGAGAACGCTTGGAGTCCATGGAACGTGACCGCCGTCGGGAACAACGCGACGTGGAAGCAAGACGCGAGATCCAGACGCTCACCGACCGCTTGTTGGAGTCTGAAAACACGAGACTGGAGGCGGAAAGACGTGCAGACGATGCTGAAGAACGGAGAAGTTTGGTATCGGAGAGTAAACCCAGAAGCCGCAGCGTGGCAGAGCTGGAGACGCTGAAATTAGATCTCTGGAGGTCGGAAAGCCAACGTCTGGAATCAGAGTTTGCTGATCGCTGGCGATAGCGAGAAGCCGAAACCGAAGGCCAACGTGCGCGCGCGACAGACGAGATGAAACGACACTGGATTTCCCAAATGAAGACCTTACAGCAGCGGATGAAAGATACGGAAGCTGAGCGCGACAGGGAGAAAGGGAGTTCTCAGAACATGCAACGCGTCCAAGCCGGTCAGTTGAGAATCCTTCGAGCAACATTGTCCCAAGTTCAAGAGGCGCGAAGGGTCGGTCACCCTGATTTAGCAACTGCAACCCCGGTGTTAGACACTGAGGACCCTGAAGTTGCAATTAAGTATCCAGTATTCGGATCAGAAATCAGAAGTGAGGTTAGGGTTGAACCCATGTCGCACCCACCGGCTCTCAAGACGGCTCCTCGGGAAGTTGCGACCTTCCAGCAAACTGCCCCTGCGCGAAGCTCGGTGACGAAGCGAGTGAAGGCCGAGAGGAATGGCGCCGCCGCTACGACCACTACAACAACCCAAGTGACTCGAGTAGCCTCGGTGACAGAAGCCAAGGGGGACATCACGCGTGCATCGACTCCACGACGAGATCCACCGCGGAAATCAGACGCTAGACGGTTTAATGGAGACCGAGAGGTGCCCCGCCGAGAGAAGCGCCGTGGTGAAGCACCAGACCCTGGTGGAGACTCTGAGGACTCGAGCTCAGAATCGGAAAGCTCGTCTTCAGACGACTCTGAGTTTGGTGACGTGGTGAACCTGACAACAGCGACGCAAGCTCAAGCTGGAACTACACTTTTGACGTTGAGGCCGTTCATGAACTCCAACAATCTCGGAGAGTTCGATCCTAGAGCCACACTCAGGAAACGCATCCACTGGTGGGAGCGATTCACGAATATGGCGTCTCCAGGAGGGTGGTCGACCGAGACACGCATTCAGGAGCTCAAGTTGAAGCTTCTGGTATCTGCGCGTGACTGGTTTAACCAACTCCCCAAGAGTGTGTCCCGTGACTGGAAGGAGTTGTCGTCAGAGTTCAAGAAGCGTTACTGTAAGGCACGGTCATCGTATTCAGAGAGATATTTCACAATGCCTATGAAGGACTCTGAGACCCCGCTCGAATTCTTCTATCGACTAAACTCCGCCGCTGGGAAGGCCGACATTGACTTCAGAAAATCGTCCAAGCGTCTTGAGAAGCACGTGCTCCGTTTTATCACGAAGCTCAAGGATGCGCACCTGAAAACTTCGCTACAAGGTCAGAGATTCCGACATATTTCAGACTTGGAGTATGCTTTACAACAGGATGAAGATGTCTGGCGAACAGGTGACCAAGATATGACCACCACCAAGCCTCGAGACTTCCGAGCAGACAATATTCCACGAGGACCGTTCAAGCCCAAGCGCATGAACCGGACTTATGTCGTGAGAGACCCGGACTCTGAAGATTCTGATGATGATGACCCTGCAAACCATAAGGGATCTTTAAAATCTGATCAGGATGCCAGAGACCAAACCGGTGATTCCAGACTTCAGAGTGTGACTTCAGAGTCTACCCGTGATGGAGACACTGCACCAACTTCTTCGAGTGCCTCGACAGCTCTGCCGAGCGCCGATTGGACGCAGACCCTGACAAATGAAGTGTATCGAGTGATGGGTGACATGGGATGGCGGCCGCCGCCCCATTCCCCGGCTGGATCGTCAGGTCAGGGTTTTCATCAGAGACGTCCTGAAAATGGCGGTTATTGGAATAAGTTTTGCGAGAAATGTCAACGCTTAGGACACTCAGAAGAAGACTGCTGGAGGGATATCACGTGTGACCGGTGCCAGGAAAAAGGGCATCCAAGTCGAATGTGTCGAGCACCCCCATGTGAAGTGTGTTGAAAAATGCATCCCGGAAAACCCTGTGAAGACTTGAAGACTCTGGAAACGCTCAAGCAACTCGCCCGTCAAGGCGCACTGAAGGACATGCCCAACCACCTGAGAGAAAGACTTCTGGGTGATGAGGCAGACTCTGGGAAGCCGTTAAACTGATACGCCCGTCGGATGGGGATCCGAAACGCGCCGGGCAAGGCAATACCCCAGAGTTACGTGTTCTAGTGTGTGTAGGACCGGATCTGAGAAAGGTTCAAGATAAACCCAACAATGCATGACCACTTTAACCCAGGAATCAGCTGTACCTTTCAAAAACTCAAGAAATAAGTTACCCGAGATCTCTGAAAACACCGATCCGATACCTGACGACACAGTGTCATTCAGACTGAAGGATGGCGAATGCTACGGCTGGTGGGAGGATAATTACCCCGATCGTTCCAAGCGAGATGTGGTGATGGTGCATGGTGCTGTGAATGATCGCCGGACTAAGATTCTCCTGGATACCGGTGTGACTATAAACATTCTGAGTTACGACTTTGCGCGTAAGCTCGGACTCAGACTCAAGTCGCACAAGCAAACTAAGGTATCAGGGATGGGTGGTGTTCCGACGTACATTGGCGCCAGCGCTGAGATCAAGTTGATACTTGGGCCAAGAGTGGTGTACATTGTGGATGTTTGGGTCGCGAATATTGGTGAAGGAATTGATGTGCTTTTAGGAATGGGCTTTATGTTTGCCGCTGGAGTGAGGATCAGTACTCGCGAAGGTCTGGTGTCGTTACCAGACGAAGTCGTGGTGATGATGTGTAATTGGGAACCCGGTGACCACATTGGTCGTAGCAGGTTTGTCAGACCAAGCGAGGCTGTTCTTCTGAGTCCTGGTGAGGAGTTCATTGTTAGGATTGATTACGGTCCGACGAATCCGCAACGGGAAGTCGTGTGGGCTGGACGTGGTGATCGTTGGGTTACGCAGCTGATATATGCTGCCCGCTCATGGGGTGTGGCAGTTAGTGTGGTGAATATTTCCGATAAGAACACCTGGGTCAACGAGCTCTCTGATGTCGCGAGGATCGTGGAATATGGTTTCTTCCCGAGACATGGGCGTTTCGTGCGTCCAGGTTCCGCTGCATATCGTGATTGGGAGGTACTGATCCTGGAAAGCACTCCGTCACCAGAAACTTAGAAGCGTATGGAACGAGAAGCAAGGCTGGAGGCTCTAATGCCGCAACCGCCTTGTGTGGAGCGTCCAGATTACCCATGGCCGACTAAGATACTGCAACGTCCGAGGTTGGATAATGCTCGAGTGCAGTTTGTGAAATCAGACCCAACTCCAGTCACGAAGCGAGTGCGTTTTGCCCTAGATGCATCCACTCAGACGGATGATTGCTGCTGCAGTGGAGTGGCGGATAGCTGGGACGCAAGTGGGGATACCAGAGATTCTGAGATGTCCTCTGAAAGTGCCTCTCCCAGCGACTCTGGTGACGATTGCATCAGTTCTGGTGACGGCTCCTCGGACTCGGAACCAGAGTCTCCTGCAAGTGGTTTTCAGACTTCTCAGTTACCTGCAGATGATCTGGACTTAATGGACGAATCTTGGGATATCCCTGTTCAAGGGATGCCCGGAACACCTGTGGAAAAATTACGAGTGGAGTATGAACGGTGTATGCAAGTTTCGAACGAAGAGTTGGATTTGGAACCAGGTGTTTATATGCGGGAAGGCACGGAGCTTCTTGCCCAGTTGCGCGATCAACTGGTCATGTTACCAGAGATTGAGGAATTGACACCGGAGTGCGATATCGACAGTGCTGATGTTGGAGAACCAGGCAAGACAACACCAGAAATGGAGAAGAAACTACGTGACATTCTGAAATACCACAGAAAGATCTTCCTAGGAGACGGTAATGCAGCGCCCGCACCGGCAAGGGGCGTGATTTGTGATCTAGATGTAGGAGACGCCAAACCGGTGGCCCAACGTCCAAGGTCCGTTGCCCCTCACCTCATGCTGAAGGTGTATGAGCTTCTCAAGAAACTTCTGGAAAGTGGTTTGATCGAGTACTCCAACTCGCCGTGGGCATCCCCTATTGTGATTGTTCTGAAGAAGAACGGTGTTGATATACGGATGTGTATCGACTATCGGATTGTAAATGGTTTCATCCAGCTATCACCTTACCCGTTACCCCTCATTGATGACCTCCTGATTGGGTTCGAGGCTGCGATGTGGTTTATGAGTCTGGATATGGATAGCGGTTTCTGGGCGATCAGGATGACGGAGCGTGCACGATTGATATCCGCATTTATTTGTCCATTTGGACACTTCCAGTGGGTGAGAATGCCTTTCGGCCTAAAGAATGCTCCTCTTGTGTATCAAGCTATGCTGGATAATTGCCTGTGGGGATTTGTGAGATTGGCACCAGAGGAAGAGGCTGAAGTTAACGCAGATGTTCTGGAATTCTTGCAGTTGAAGCCTCAAGATTCTGAAAACCAATCCTTAGACTTTGAAAACCCTGCGCTGAATCAGAGATGTCGGCTCTCACAAGTCAGATGACCGTTTTCCAGAGGAACATTCCGGTTCCAACGTATATGGGTCCAGTCCTGGGGAGAAGTTCGTACATCGATGACATTGCACATGGAGCGCCAACTTGGGACCAACGCTGTGACGATTTAAACGCTCTGCTTTTCAGACTTCGCTACTGGAACATCTCTGTGAGTTTGCCCAAGAGCGAATTTGGGAAGTTATCGATCCCGTATCTCTCCCACGAAATCAGCGCCGAAGGTCTGAGAGCGACGCCCAAGATCGTCAAAGGAGTCGAAGATCTGCCGTTCCCGTCCACGCAAAAGGGAGTTCAGAGTTTCATGGGAAGTCTCAATTACTACAACAAGTTTATTGAAGATTTACCGGTTATCGCTGCCACCTTGTATGAGTTGACGGATGAACAGATCCGCTCTGGGAAGGATCTGACATATGCCAAAGAAGCATTTGAGCTCCTGAAACGCAAGATAGTTTCCACCCCACTTCTCAGACACCCGGACCGAACCAGACCATTTGTTATCATCCCACATGCGAACCCGTGGGCTGCTTCGGCTGTTTTAGGGCAGGAGTACGATGGAGTGATTCATCCAGTCCGGTTCACGGGTCGTGTTCTGAATGACGCTGAACTCAGGTATCATATTGCCGAAAAGGAGGTGATTGCGATTCTCAGAGTCTTGGAAAATTTCAGAACGCTAGTAGAGTCAAGTCCAGTGATTGTGGTGTATACCAGATACTCTGTGCTGAAGTGGTTGCTGACGTCGAATTCCACCGATGGTAGAAACGCTAAGTGGGGTCTGAAGTTGTCGCACTGGAACTTGGAAATTCGCCGGATACAGCGCAATGAAGACGGACTTCCAGCCATACTCGGCGCAGGCATCACACCCCGAGAACATTTAGACGAGGTCTCTGAAAACCTGATTCCAGCCAAGGGGCGAGTCAAACCGCCAGCTCCTGTCAGTGTGGAAATGCTGGAGGCGGATTATCAGGGTCATGTCCTGAGTTTCGATGGCGCAGCAAAGACGTCTACTCGTCTGGGAAGTTGCGGATGTATACTCTGGAAACTCCCTGGGTGGAATGTCTTGGAAGCTCGAGGATTCCCCTGAAGGACGTCACTGTGAATGATTCGGAATATTGTGGTCTGAATTACGGTCTGAGGATGACGTTGGAACATGGAATACATGAGCTAGTGGTTGTTGGAGACTCACGTATCGCAATACAACAGGCTCAGGGACTGATTAATTGCAACCAACCTAATTTGCAACGGAGGTTAGCAGAGTTTGAATCGCTGAAAACCAAATTTCAGACCCTGAAATTAGTGTATGTGAAACGCGAGTTCAATCAAGCGGCAGATTACTTAACTTCGAAGACCTGGCACTTGGGGAAGCTTGGCAGGTACAAGACGCTGACGAGCTCACTCATCTACAACTAGTGTCTAAAGTACAAGAGAAATTAATGAAGCCCTGCCCATCTCCAAATGCAGAAGTTCAGGAGTCCGAAGTACCAGACTCGGAAAACCACGGTGTGACACCAGAGTCTGATGGAATCCCTGGCCCAAAATCTGCACCCTTGCCACGATCAGCTAAAGTATTGATCGCTGTGACCCGTGCCCAAGTTCCGAATAACGCGATCCGCCTGAGGACGACGATGAGCGTGAACCCCTGGGGCCTTTGGAGTTCCAGGCAGAACGTTGGCGGCGAATAAAGGCACATCAGAGCCACGACCCGTATTTGGTTGAGCTCATGAAGTTTCTGAAAGGTGACGTGGGAGATCTACCACGGCCCGAGTCAGGAAACTAGCAAGGGTCGCTGAGGATTCATCTTGGATTCCAGAGATGTGCTGTATCGTCTAAGTCGTGCTACCCGAGAGCGGCCTCGAGACAACGTCGATGAACTCAGACTGGTCGTCCCCAGAGATTTGCACTCAGACTTGCTGCATTATGCCCACGAAGACTATCAAGGTGGACATCAGGGAATCAAGAGGACGTTCGAGAAACTGAGTTCAGAGTTCTACTGGTTGGGTATGTACGCCGATGTGGAAAGATTCGTGAAGGAGTGTGTGGACTGCGCTAGCGGCAAGGGGCGACCTCCAAATCCTGGACCGTCACCTGGGAATATTGAACCCAGCAGACCGTTTGAGGTTGTGTCCATGGATTTTGTGACGCATATGCCGAAGTCAGCACGCGGCAACACCTTCCTTCTGCTCTTCCAAGACATGTTTTCAGGGTACGTGATGTGTAAGCCGATGAGTATCACCACGGCTCAAGACGTGGCGGAAGCCTATGAAGAACGTGTTTTCAGAAACTTCGGAGCCAGTTCTCTGATTCGTCATGACCAGGATCCCGTTTTATGAGTGAGGTGTTCAAGTGTTTCAGGGAACTCCTGGGTAGCAGACAACGAGCTACTCTAGGATACCGACCACAAGCTAACGGCCAACAGGAACGGTCGGTTCAAACTGTGGTGCGCGCGATCAAGGCATATATCTCTGAAGCTGATCAAAGTGATTGGGATGATCATGCCGAGCGTCTGATGTTCGCCCTGAACACGTCGTTCGATGCCACCCGTCTGGAAACGCCTTTTATTTGGTGCATGGTTGGGATGCTCGCGGAACTGTGTCCGCTATGCTAGGACCCAAGCCGTCGACGACTCAGGAACGAACCGCCTACGAATGGAGAAGGAAGATGCAACGAGACTACAGTTATGCTGTGGCATGTGCCGAAGATCTCCAGAAGAAACGCGACCGGTCTGAAGAACAAACCAGAAAGTGGAACGAGTTATCAGAACGTCTGAAATCAGGTTTTGCTATAGGTGATGCCGTATGGCTTTATATCCCTAAAGTACAAACGGGGTTAAGCCGGAAGCTAGCGCACATGTGGCATGGTCCTTTCAGAATCGATGAGATGTTGGATGACTTCCGCGTACGACTCAAGGTTGAAGATACTGGTTATCGTGTGAATCCCTGGGTGCATGTGAGCCGTCTGAAACCCAGAGCCCTGTTCCCCAGGCGACCAACGATAGAGCTCGAGATTCCAGAAGACGATGACTTTGATGCCGCTTTGCTACCTGAAGATAGTTGGGAACCTGACGCTGAGAATGATGAGTATGAAGTGGAGAAGATTTTGGATACTCGTTGGGGTAAACGTACCAGAACGTCCAAACGTCTCCGTGAATACCTCGTTAAATGGAAGGGTTACGATGAAACTGAGTGGCTACCGTTATCGAAGTTGAATTGTGGCGCATTACTTTACGAGTTCAACCAGAGTGCACGAGCACGAGCTCGTTTCCAGGCAATGCAAGCTGGAGACGATCACCCCAGAGTCTAAACAACTCTGAAAACGCATCTGGAAGTCTGATATCTGAGAGATTGCAGAGACTGACTTTCAGAGATTGAGTATGAATGATGTGCGTTTTTCAGAGATTTATTTCTGAGATTCGTGTGTTCAGACATGTGATCGACTATGTTATTGCTTGTATGAAAACGACGATGTGTATGTGGGAAAAGGAATTTGTGGAGATTACGTGCTGATGAATACGAGATTATGAACGATGAAAGTGGAAGGAGGAGAGGTGAATCAATGACTAAGTGGAGAATATTAGAAGATGGAAAATGGGATGGTTCTGCTGAGGCCGGGTTTACGTCACAAATGCAGACAACTAAGTGGCCTATCAGTATGCAGTCTTCCTACGAAATTTTTGGTGAGGCTGGGGACTTCAGTAGCTGAGGAGAGATGGGGTTCTCAGAGCGCTCCGCTGGCGTCAAGATATCCTTTTGATATCGTCAGGAACATACTGGAGCCATTCTTCGTCCACGTTCACCGTGGCCCATTGCATACGAGCAGGCTCAATGGCATCCAAGTCCCCAGTTGCGTCTCCAGACTCAGACACTTGGGACCACCAAGTTCGGCGACTCTGGGGTCTTGCCAGATCCAGGGACACGCCTTGTCAGGAACAGTCCAGATGCCAGGCTCCGAGAGCAACGACTCTGGGAAATCCTTGTTCGCCAAGACTTTCCGGATGAGGGCGTTGTGCTGACGAATTAAAGCAGCTCGACGATGGCCCGGCACTTGTGCAACTCCGCAGACTTGTCATCAGCCTCGACGGCCATAGTGACCCAGTGAGTCCGTTCCCAGAAAGCCTGAGCGTGCTTCTTCATGCTGCGCACGATCTCTTCTACGTCAGCCAGCACCATGGGTTCCAGTTCGTCACGTTTGTGGAAGTAGAACTCAGAGAACCGGTTGTTAAACATGACCTCCCAAGGAGCACGTTTCTTGCGAATCACAGCACAGTAGCGTTCTGAGTCCCAGCGTCCCTTGAGAATGGAGCACGAGTGTTTGTGGACCTCATAATCCGGAAATCCCAAGCGTTTGACCTGTCGTAGTCTTGGTAGAGCTCACGCGTTGTACTCTGATACCATAGTACAACCAGGAGAAGGCATCACGATCTGGTGTTTCCACCACCTGGAGCTCTTAACGACAGCGACTTGTAGGGCTTGGACACCAGGCTTCGTGATTTCCAGAAGAATCCTTGGACTTCGACCACTTCGCTGGTGGTGGACTTCGGACGGGATTTGGGACTGGTGTGGGCAATCACGGACGCACGGCTTCTCTTAGATCTCTGGGTGGGAACGATCGGTCCATCGTCAGAGTCGGAGTCGTCTTCAGATTCACGAGGACGCTTGGAGCCAGAACGTGAATGGTCATCAGACTTCTTGTTCTTAGACTTCTTGCTCCCAGACTTCTTGACTCCTGACTTGTCATTCCAGACCTCTTGTGCCTTGGACGCATCATCCCAGAATCGTCGTCATCGTCCTCAGTTCGGAGTCGACGACACCAGTATCTTTGTAGTCAGGATCCGCCTTGGGGTTGTCGACTGTAGATTCGACGTCGCTCTCAGGATAATTGACGTGACCATCCAGATCACCCCAAGCAGCGGGCTCGGTACCAGCCAAGATATGACGATCTACCACTTCGTCGGCCATCTGATAGTAGACTTCCGGGACGTATTTGGTCCAAGGGGTGGAATCCAAGTGACGCGAGAAAATCACACTCACCAGCATCTGGACAAGAACCGGACTACTGAAGAGACTTGAGCCTCCTTGTCGACGCCAACCATTCCATGGCCTTGTCGTAAGCGAACCAGACAGCAAAGCTTGGCGAAGGTCAGGACGGACTTCTTTCCAGACCACATCTCCAGGAAGCTTCTTGTGTACTTCAGACTTGGCCACCGTGGTACCTGCATTCGCCGAAAGTACGGAGTCTTCAACAGGCTGGTGTCCAGAGGGGCGACCTTGAGACTCCTGAGGTCTGACGAGAGCGGCCACTTGGGTGATAACTTCTGAGCCTGAGACTTCGAAGGGTACACGAGATACCTGGGACTCTTGGACTGTGAATCAGGAATACCAGCACCCGAACGAGTGAGATCCAGAACTCTGGTATCTTTTGCAGCCCTCCTCGCAGCTTGACGGCTCGCTCTTCAGAAAAGGCGTTTCTTGAAATCAGGAACAGGCTTCTTTCGCTCGTCCAGAGCTGTCACGTTGAAATGTTGTCCAATGATCTGGAATGATAGTGTCCTCCTGATATGACACCAAGAGATCGTGAAGGCGATTCCAATTACCCGAGAT